>WOGN01002688.1:0-14715 GCA_015342105.1 Leptinotarsa texana
AGTGAATTGTAATCAGTGCAGTACCTAGTTGTGTAGTAAGTGAATAAAAGTTGTCTAAGTATTATTAGTGTTGTTGTTTAAACGATCCCAGAGTAAATATCGTAACAGTATTTTCTTCGTATTCCATGAAAGGTAAGGAATATTTTTCTGAAAATTGTTACTTTTACTGAATAATTATTGATTTACTAGATGGCGTCATACAAAAAGAACAAGAACGATTACAGCAACTAATGTTAGAGTGTCTCAATGAAAATATAGTTACTGAAGACGATCCGAATGACTCCGACGAAGACAGCGAAGGGAATATTGTAGAAATGGATGAAATAGGTTCTAATTCGGAGAAAGAGATTGGAATGGTGACGTAGAAACAATGCCCTCAGGAGTACCTTACTTCATCGGAAAAGATTAGAAAACTAGGTTGGCGAAACACCCTCCTCCCACACCACCGATCAGGGCTCTAAACTTGATCACTCGTATGCCAGGTGCTAAAACAGCTGTGAAAAATTTGAAAACACCTCTAGATATTTGGAAATACTTTTTCAATAAGGAAATGCTAAGAATGGTTGAGCCTATTAGGAATACCAAACGAAACGTAACATGCGATAATTGGTTTTCGAGCATTCTATTGGTACGTACCCTATTGAGAGATTTTAATCTTCGTAAAAATAAACCTAAATCACCTATTGAACTATGTAATCCACAAAGTCGACCTTTAGGATCGGGCATGTTTGCTTACGATCACGATATAACATTGGTGTCATATATTACCAAACGGAAGAAAAATGTAATTCTGGTTTCAAACCTTCATCATGATGGTGAGATCGATACAATTACAGGAAAACCTGAGATGATTGTTGATTACAACAACACTAGAGGCGGAATTGACATTTTGGACAAAATGTGTGGTGCTTATGACTGCGCCCGAAACACATCAAGATGACCTATGGTTATTTTCTACGCTATGCTGAATATGGCTAGAGTAAATTCCTTAGTGTTGTTTTATTTGCAGAATTCTGATAAAATAGCTTGGAGGCTATTTTTGCATAAACTTTCAGCCGCGTTAACCGAAAACCATATTCGTTTTCGTGCTATGCAGAAGAATATTCCAAAAACGATAACACTACGAATCAAAGAAATGTTTGAGATACCAGATCCGACTCCCACTGCCCAGCCTGAGAATTCCAGAGGTCGATACAGTTACTGCGATCAAAAAAAATAGACCAACGCGGTTTTCCTGTAAAAAATGTACCAAGTTTATGTGCCATAAACATTTAACTTGTGTTTGTACAGAATGTTATTCTGATAATATGTCTTGAACACTTTTGTATGTTTTGTTAGGATATAATAATTATATTTTTGTCGATGTTGATGCTTTGTAACAATGAAATGGATGAAGGAATAAATGTAAAATGAAATATGATCATTGGAAATGTTTTTTTATGAAAAAAAAAGAGTCACCTGTACTGTATTTCACCATTTCGGGAACAAAAAGGTATGCGGACTCTCAGTCCACCGCCACTATCTATGCTCTAAAACGAAGCGCCAGTCATGGAAGGTTAACAAGCAACTCAATGGTTTCAGTGTCATTGCTTTTCGAGTTTGAAAGCCGTGGATGGCCGTGGATGGTGGTTAAACCTCTATAGAAGCTAGCCACTCACGCCAGCGAAACGTCAGGAAGAAATTCCAAAAATCTTTCAAACTCGAAAAGCATTGTCACTGAAAACCTTAGCTGTGAAAGTCTAAGCCATTTTGTCAACTCAATGTTTCCTCGTTCATTTTCACATGTATCCTTTGACACTGATGGAATAGCAAAACAGAAACTTCCCATGTTGATGCCTGCAAACGCTGGCCAGTGACGCGCTCACTTGCCAGTCTGTCACGGCACGTTCCGTTATTTGCCGGTCAGGATCGGAGAGCTGGAGAGAAACTCTGTACCATATTGTATAAGGGAAAGCATAGCGATAGGCAAAAACAAAGAGAAGAGACAAAGTCGCTCTCTCTTTCAGTGTGAAACTCTGTAAGCATGTCTTTATTTTTCACGAATTGTATTCGTTTATTTTCGGTGCTCCGTAGCAAATAGGTATAGTGTGTGTGAAAACATGTATGTAATTGATGGTGGACCAACAAATTATTCATTTGACTGAAATAAAAAGTGTGTTCTGTGAGAATAACATACAAATTTTTTGAACTTTAATAATTTATATATAAGAAAATAAATTTTAATTGCAGAATGTTACCTATCCAAAGATTTCTTATGAATCAAGAGGAAGACCACCAAACGGAGCTTCGTATCCATAAAAGAATCATGAGAAATGAAAGTGATACATTTTCCATGACTGATAGACGATTCATTGATTTTATAAGGTTGAGCAAAGATCTTGTAGCATATTTATTTCAACATTTCACTCTGCATATGAGAGACTCGATTAGGGTAACGAGGATAGAAAAAGAAATTAGAATCTTGATAGCGCTTAGATTTTTTGCAACTGAAAATTACCAGCGTGACCTAGGTGAAGAATTTCTCCTTTCTACCAGTCAACAAGTCGTCAGTCGGTGCATTTCTGAAGTTGCTCAGTATTTAATGAGACATATGGCTGCAGAGTGGATTGTTTTTCCAAGAACGGAAGCACGAAGAAGGTCCATAAAGACAGAGTTTATGGAAAAACTGGTTTTCCAGGAGTAATTGGATGCATTGACTACACACATGTCCGTATATTTACTCCTTCTGCGGAAGAACATTCGTATGTAAACAGAAAAGGTTTCCACTCAAAAAATGTCCAGATTATTTGCAGCTACAATCTGAAGATTCTTAACACAAATGCAAGATATCCTGGTTCAACAAATGATTCGTTCATTTAGAGAGCATCAGCTATAAATGCATTGTATTTCATCAGTTCGGACTTCCATTGTCTAATCTATTATAAATTGATTTGAAAACCCTGAAAAAAACAATTACAAAATTACTAAGGTTAACCGAAAATAACAATTTTATTAAACAAAAACAAAAACATACAAGCTACAACCAAACAAATAAAAATTAAAATATTAATAAAAGCTAAAAAAATAAAGATTACAAAATTATTGTTAGCAAAAATGAAAAAACAAATTGAAAAAAAAATTAATTAAAGAGGTTTCAAACCAAGTTATGTCACGACGTTTCGATTGTTAGTATCCACAATCGTCTTCGGGTGATAACTGTTTTTATATTAGATTAGACAATGGAAGTCCGAACTGATGAAATACATCACAAAACATTGCCAACCACCTTCAAACTAATAAACATTATGTTCAATCTCCCTAATTATCTTCAAAGGGGTAGTGATGAAAAAATCATTAAAAAGGCGGGATATTCTCTGGAGATCATTCACAACCTCATTTTCAGGTATTAAGGAAATATTTTTCATAGTTGTAGAAGAGTGTGTCGCTTTGCTATCAGTGGTATTAAAAATCATGGAGAAAACCATAAACCACCATATCCTTAAATATTTGGAAAGCTTCAACATCTTGAGCGATCATCAATATGACTTCCGGAAACATGTAGAGTCGAGAGCTATTGCACTTGGTATTTCTAAGGCCTTTGACCGCGTGTGGCATTAGGGTTTGCTGGCCAAACTTCGATGATATGGCTTCTCGGATCACTTTTGTGTATGTATACAAATATTCCTTGAAAGTATCCCACTTAACTATAAAACTGATCTGTTTTTTTATCTCTCATATTATTTACTGGAAGGAAGATATTACGGGTAAGAAGTTTTCAAATTGACACCCTGTATATACATATATTAATTTTCTACAAATATTTAAATGTATTATGGGTTTTCATTGATAAATTAACACTTTTGAATATATTTTTTATTTTCATTTATTATTTTCATTATCGGATACATTGGGAATTACTGTATTTGAATTATCGAGGTTGATTGTAAAACCGAGACAATAAGTTTAATGCATGAGAAATAAGATACATATGTTTTAGATTAAAAATTAGAGATGTATCTAGAGAAAACTGCTCGATTGTTGTTTCATGTCTTGTGGTAGGCTCATTTTAATTATTATTCATCTGTAGTTCTAATTTATCTTGTAGAAAGTTTACCAAGAGTTGTCCATCTTCGCACGCGGAATAAACATTGAAATCTCCTGCTAAAATTAGTGGCAACTTATGATAATTTTTCCTAATTCTTCTGAGCCTATTCGACCGTAAATGTGTGCTCGCACTCCTCTCTTTTTCTATCTTCACTAACTTATACCTTCCTCTCCACGTACGTTCGCCTCGTCCGATCACACTTTTCGTAACGCTATCGTCACGCATTCACCCCAAGTCAAACGCGTATAAAGAAGTTTTACTCCAAAAACACTTTTTTCAATTACCAGAAATTCGATAGTCTTCCCGACGCGCGTTTCACCTACCAAGTAAGCGTGTCAGGAGATGAAGAAAAGTGTTTTCTGTATCTCCTGAAGACCCCCACTTGATTGCAGATACACGCGTTGAGAAGAGTATTATATTTCCGGTGATTGGGAAAAATGTTTGTTTTTGGACTGTATTTTTATACCTGTTTATACATTAATTACAACCGGATTATGATAACTAATATTTATCTGTATTACACCTGTAATTATTGCGTAAAATAGTAAACAACAGACTGCGTTTATTATGGGACCTTTATCACTGTGCATAGATTTCATTACACATTTTATGATTTCTAAACTCTCAAAAGGCATTCAAATATCTAAAAACCCTTTGTCTAACGGTCTTAACAACTTCAATAATTCCTCACTTACTTTGTAGCCTGTTCTTTATGGCATGTTAAGCGACAGTAGACTTCCCTACTCTATGAAACGAGAATATGTAAAATATGTTCCTTGAAGTTCGCTTAGTTTGACAACATACTTTTTATTGTAATTTTCTCAATTTATTTCGTAAATCCCAGTTTTTCCTGTTCCGTCTTCTTGTCTTTCAGGTTGCCCAACTATTGATGAGGTTCTAGTAGTTTTAAAAGCCACTTCCATGTTAATTTTTTGTAAAATTCCTACCTATTTGTTGGAAGAACTATAATAGTTTTCGTTTTTCTTTCTGGAAAGTCGAGGATTTACGAAAACACTTTAAAAATTTACATGTTTTATTTTTCTCCTAGATAATTTTTTTCTTGATATCATATCTGTCTGTGAGATATCTTGCGCAAATCTCTGTCACATATAATTCCATATCCAACCTGGTATTAGCCGGGCAAGTAGTCGTTTTCCGGAAGGCATTCACCAGAACCTACGGTGTAGGTTGTTGGTAGTGATGAATATTTCGAAATATTAATTTTCTTGTACGTATGTATCTCTCATAGATACCGTTTTCATAATTTTGATATCTGTCAAGGGTATTGGTACATGGGATGTTTATTCCACCCTTGGGGCTTTGTTCACGAGATGGAGCTGTTACTAGTCAACAGTCTTAGGTGAAGGTTTCATACATGCAGTCGAGTCGCGTTGAAATTACATTGATGTTTGGTTAGGATCTTTCCTGTACGATGTACGATGCGAGGTAATACCTCGAAACCGGACTGTATGTGATCTATATATTTCTTTGCTCAAGGGAAACGTGACCAGCCTACGGACAGGAAAATGTGGATAATGGTGGGAGCTGTGAGTATAATTCTAATTTCAAACCATTATCGAAATTTCTTGTAACGAAAATCTCCAGGAACGATAGCAGTTCGTTATTTACAATTCAAAATGTGAACTTGGTTAGGACGCTCGTCAAGAGATAGTGTTTTTGTTCTGGTGTTTTCAACAGATAAACATACTTTATCTAAGAAACGGTTTTTTTCAACGTACCAAAATTATAACGCATTAAATTATTGCTATTAGGAGAGTTTATTGCGACCTGCAAATAAGACAAAATTATATATCAACATTATTCTTATACCATAACAGATAGACCTGAAATGTATGTAAAAATAATAATTCTCATTATTATCACATCTTTTACAATTCCAAAAATTTATTTTTGGCATGTTTTTGTCAAACTCATTAGTATAAGATTACAAAGAGAGGACAATATATTTTCAATTTAATTTTGGATAATCGGAGATAACTTCTTAGTTAATTCCTGTTACTCTCATTTTTTCAAAAACATCATTACACTTGAATTATATATTTGCTTAACTTTTTTACTCTTGTCTTTAAACTTAACTCAAAAGTCCAATGATCGTTATACCAGAGTAGGGGTACCTAACCTTCAATTTTTGTTTATACACTTGTCAGAATAATTTTTTTATAGGTTTTGGTTCTTTACTTGTTGGGACCGTTCCAGAACTGTTCTGAGACTATAATGTTCTGCGCATTGATTCGGCGTCGATTCGGGACGGTTCAATAACAGTTCGAAATACAGAACCAAAACAAACCTATTATATATTGCTAGAAAGGTTTTGATCAGAACTGTACGTTTGTAGTACCTATACAAGTTACATAAACGTTATATTTTCTATGGATAAAGTAGCTATATTTACACTGAATACGTTTTTTACATGTGAAATCGCACATTGATATCGTATTTTAAATATTTGGCCATTCTGTTCCACAAATACATTTTTTAGTAAATATTTGAATGAAATAACGATCCGACATGTCACAGAATAAGAATAATTATTTTTTTATCTCTGAATGTGACAAATACTGACAACTGCGGTTTATCAATAAAAGATTTGCTTTTTCTTTTAGAGCTAATTTTACCTCTTTTGTAAATACTTCAAGTTAAGCATTATATGAACACTCATTATGCAGGAGCACGTATTTAATTTTTTTTATGGTTCCATTAAATCAACTGTTCATGTTACCCATATCTTTTATCTGTTTATGTAGTTACGACATTACTTACTTACTACTGATGGTGAGCAATTGCAAAAAATATTTTCGCAAACCATTTCACCAAGATTTTCCGGAGAAGAGGCATACCTATTCATTATTCACTGTGTACGAAGTAATTTTTTACATATTTAATAATGTATGTACTTTGAATACCGTTTCGTTCTACTTCTAGCTAGGATGAAATGTGTTTATATTTATTATTTATTTCCAGGATCGTGGAAAGGTAAACTTTTCTTATTGACCTTCAAGCTCATTAGCGATGTATTAAACTTGTCGAGAATAGATTGTGAAGAAGAAACTGTTCAGGAATTTTCAGCATACTATATTATGCTTTCCATTAGAAACGAAGGCCAATATTATAACTGTTTAGGAATTCCTATTCGAATAAAACTTCATTGTGAGATTTTCATGTGACATTACAAAACTGCGACATGTATTTCACTAAGCAATAGCTTCTTCGGACGTATTCAATACTCTCGTTAAACACGCCTGAAAAAGCTATTTGATATTGACACACGCGTCCATAATTCTGGAAATTTTGCTAAGCAAATAACTTGAGTATTTAGTAATTTGATATATAAAATTCCAAGACCGTTGGTCGAGGGATTTTATATTGATTATAATGCACGAACGCATTTTTTTAAATAATGGGATTACAAGCATTTAAATCGATGGAACTTGGTGTACGATGGATATATACCGACATTATTTCCCCAGTTTCAAAATCCAAATCTTAGGATTCAAGTGAAATATGAGCACTGACTCTTGATATAACCTCTGGCGTAAAATGAATCTATTAGTTTCCTAACACCATAACAAAAATTACGCTATCTAAACGCGCGTTTCGCTAACCAGTTAGAGTTCTCAGGAGATCATTATGACTTTTGTTCATTTTATTTGGCAAAACAAGTCAAGTGCTTTTTTCGCTATAAAACTCTGTGAACGCTACCTGGCCTTTAACTTTTTCAACTGTTTTATGCAATCAAGGACAATCAAGAAGCTTTGCAATACTGTTTGAATGTGATATTATTGAAACTTTGGAATTGGTTCTTGGCTGATGAAACTGCAAGTAGCCATGATGCTAGGCGCTCCCTGGGTGGCTCAGAGATTTGTCAACGTAGCCTTACCAGAACATGAGGCTAATGCTCATGGCTATTGATGCCGTCGAAACCGAAGAAAAGAACTCCCTGCCACTAACCTGACTCGATCACTGGTCGCCGGACTGCCCTAAAACATTCTTTGAGGCTAATATACTCGTAGTGCTTACCATAGTTGTAAAAAACAGATAGTATACTGTCTGTGCAGGCTGGAACATCAAAAACTTATTGTCATAACTAACAGGAAATGAAAGATTCTCGAAAGTCAAAAAACTCGTAAAGTTTGTTTGTAGCAGAGTTTTCATCCAAAAACATTCATTGTTAAAACGTCAATCCTATCAGAGGGGGTGTTTACCCTAACTCTTTCAAATGGAAACAGGGATCCGGTCCGTCATTGAAAAGAGTTTTTGATTTCCCATCCATTGCTGGTTGCCTTTTGAAAATCGGCCCGCTACTTTAGAAGATATGGAGCTTTGAAATGCTAACAAAACGTTTTCCGAAAAATGCAAAATGTACAACACTGCAGGTTATCTTGAAACTGTCGTACCATTTTGGAGCAATTCGAATGAGTCAAGTGAGGTGCGATATACTTTGTGTCCTAACAAAAAATTCTATAGGAAAAAGTGACTCAATTGCCCCCATATTGTCCAATTCAGCAAACTCGAAACTGTCATTTTCGCGCATTTTGTGCATTTTCGTAGGAAACACCTTGTTAAATTATTTCTTTTTCAATATATGCTGACTAGGTTGGGGTTTTTCCCCTTGAATTCGAACTCCAATTATTTTAACCAAGAAAAACTCCAGTGTTTGCTGTCTGTATTTATTGTTCACTTTCTTAGATGATTACAACACAACCTTCGTAGACTGTAGGTTATTTTACTCTGTTTGAATCACATAAAATGATACTATTAACACCACTTCAAATGTCTAAAACCCAACATGTGGCAAGGGTCAGTTGTTCGATAACGAGAAAACATTCGCCTACAAATACAAGACAGTAAATGTTGCCAGATCTTGAACGTCTACACAAAATATAAAAAGGGATGATATTCTGAACAGATATGTTTTAGTAAAAGCTGGGTCGATAGCATTTTGGAGTAAAACCAGGTGCATATTACATTTTGATTTTCCAGGACTTATACGTTCAACATTTGAGGGCTTTGCTGGGAGTTGTATTGGTCCAGAAACGATAATTGTGGCGAAGGTATACTATCTGGTAGATAGTATACCTTCGGTTGAATGGATTGGCAACCCGATTTGAAAATGAAGTTCATCATAAGCGATGGAGCTAAAGAAGTATAAAATAATTTTCAAATACTTCACTACAATTTACAAAACAGGCTGTGCCTATCAGAATATTTTGGAAAGGAAAAACTGGAAAACCCATAGGAATTTATCTTAAGATTTAAATTAATATTGGGCGTTCCAATGGTCATTCTTACCCATTTTCAGTGGCCTTAAAGTTTCACCAATACAATTTCTATGACAATAATAAGGCATGTTTTAAATGCGATTTTGTTTTTCCTTCTGTGTTCTTGGGTTTTCTACACAGGACATATGGATATGTGTATTTTATGTTTTGTACGAACTTCTTATATCATATTCATTTCCAATTCTTTCTATCTTTTCAGATAATCCTGAACATAAGGTATGACGTTATTTGTTAAAGGTGTTATTTCTTGCAAAAACCAAAAACAAGCAGTGTTCTGAAACCCAAGAACTGCATAAAGTTCCTTCATCTTCTGAAGGAACCAACTTGTTTGGTCTATCTGTCTCCGAGAAGAGCGTTGCAGCTCTGATGTTTAGGAACAGTACTTGTTTTGGATTTATTCTCGGCTGAAGGTTCTAGTTCTACCTTTCTTTTCATGTTGGTTCTTGAATAGGTGATTGTTGTTGGCTGGACGGAGAGCAGCCGATTCCGGATGGGTTTGTCGAGGGGCGGACCGTTCTCACCCCCAAAAGCGGAGATTTGTCGATTTCTAAGAATTACAGACCCATAACATGCTTGAATTTGTCTTATAAGATGTTTACAAGCATCGTATACACACGAATACTCTCCACAGTTGACCGAGTGTTCGAACGGATATATGAGCAGAGAGGGTAGAAGAGAGGAGTCACCGGATGTAAAGAGAACCTGCTCATCGATAGGTGTGTAACGCAGGACTCGATACAATACCAGCATAACCTCTCTATGGTCTGGATCGATTACCGCAAGGCATTTGATACAACATCGCATGAGCTCATCTGGCATTTGCTCAGATGTCTTGCGGTACCCGACCAAATAGTGAGATCTGTTGAACAACTGATACCGCTCTGACGAACTCGCTTCACCATAACATCTGGTCAAGACAGAGTTCAAACAGGGTGGGTCACTTTCAGAAGGGGTGTATTTCAGGGCGATTCTCTCAGTCCCGTTCTCTTCTGCATCTCACTATTTTCATTATTCGTTGCGCTCAGAAATACTCCAGGGTATAACTGTGGCATCCTCGGAAACCGGAGGCACAAAGTCACCCATTTGTTTTTTATGGATGATCTTAAATTTTTATGCCTCTGGAAAGAAGGATCTCCCATCAGTCCTTGAGGGTAGTGGAAGAGTACAGGCATGCTATCGGTATGAAATTCGGGGTAGACAAATGTGCAATGGTCTATCTCAAAAGAGGACGATTCGGGGACTACGGAGAGGATTGCGGCTCGTAGATGGAAGCATCCTACATCATTTGGATGCCGGAGAGATGTATACTTACCTTGGGGTGGAACAACGCCACTCACAAGAGGTAAAAACAGTGAAGAACTCTTTCCGCGGCAAGTATCAGCACAAACTTCGACAGATCTGGTCATCGTTCTCCACCCTCAGGCTCATACAAGCTAATAAACTTGATGTAGTTCTTCTCGACCACCAGAGCAAGACGATATTTGTCAAGGAGTTTTCAGCTCCTGACGAGATGAATATCGTCCGAAAAGAAGAGGAAAAACGGATAAAATATCGAGATTTTCTCTTCGAGCAGACTCTATTCAGAACACTCTTGTCAAGATGGTCGATTTGATTATTGGATTCCTTGGTGGAATCATGCCCCTCAACTCTCGAATTTTAAAATCATGCCCTCTTGCCGTACTAAGGCAGAAATCTTAGCCGTACAGATGCAGAAGGTTGTCACTCTTGGCTCACTGCGCTTGCTCAGAGCACATGACTCTCGGAGCACTTTTCCCACGATGTGGGGAGTGGTCGTTGGTTGATAATGCTAGCGCACCCTCCCGAATGCCTCGGGGGAATGTATAGGGCCTGTCCAGCGCAAACTACGGTTTGAAATAATAATAATAATGGCCTTTATTAACCATACGTGTATAACATGAAATAAAATGAAAAGAATAAATCAATTATAAAGCTATAGTAGGTATGGTTGAAAGGAGCCCGATCAGTCAAGACTGATTTTTCTCTTGAACTGCCATTCTCATTAATCTAACGCCATACTAACGAAAAACTGTTTTTTCCAGTTTTGGGAAAACTGGCAGATTTTGGCTTCTGTGTAATTCTTCTTTTCTGATGAACAAATTCATGAAATACAAGTTACGCTTTTTTCTTCGTGAAAAATATATTGTGTTTATGCAGTAACTTATTGGGGTGAATTAGCAATTTTCCCTTTCTACACATGTAAAAAGTTCTCTATTACAATTTTTTTCCAGATTGGGGAAGGTGAGAATTCCCAGATAGATCCATGGAAAAAGAATCTAGAGTATTATGAATATATTATTTGATGGTGGTGAATAGTTGGAGTGAAAGTGAATTCGTAGGATTCATAACTTAGTGACGATGCTCTTCAGCTGACAACATTTAACAATAGACCTAATAATAATAATACAAAATAGATTCAATTGTAATCGCTAAGAGAAGCTCAAAGTCATTTCGACACAGTTAGATGGTGACTCATCTGGTTGTTGGATGATATGGTAGTTAGATTACCTCCTTAATCACTTGGAAATTAAAAAACAACATTTTTTTCGGGACACAAAATGCATTTTTATTTAGAGGATCTTACCAGAGTTGATAAAACTGTACTGAAGTAATCTCTCTTTATCTTTATAGTCATAAATTATTCGTCAAATGATTAATAACGAGGTATTTACATTGAACGATAATTTGTGAATAGTAAAGCGTATACTTTGGTAAATTTTTGTCAAGATAGAAGTTAACAGTCGAAATGAAAAATAATTTCACTGAAATTTTATCCATAACAAGTACTTTTCCCAATCACTAGAAATGCAACACTTTTCTCGACGCGCGTTTCACAAACCAAGCTGGAATTTCAATAAAAGAAAATGGAAGTAGTGGAAAGTTTAGGAATTTTAAGTTCTTGAATTACCACATCTCAGTTTTTGTTAAAGATTGATTATCTCTGAAATAGTTTTATACAAATTTTTCTGGAAGTGCCATATCAAATATTGAATCTGCAATGGTTGTGGTCTCCAAAAGACTATTCAAAAAGATTTTTTTGTTGATAATATATTTCAGTGTATATATTTTGGTGTATGTATAATATGGTTGTTACACATTAATTCGTGAGATTAAATCGTAGTGTATCGAGATATAAATCGTAGTGTTCTAGCATTATGAATTATAACCATTTGCTACTGAAAGTGTATAATTTTTGAACCTCCTACCAATGTATATTGAATATCTTCATAATATCATGTCTTCAAATATGGTTCAGAAAATCTACCTCTCTTCTTTGGGATCTTTAGTACTAGAACTTATTTCGATGGTGATTGTTTGTAATTCTCTAAGAATTCTCTAGTATGGTGACTGTTCATACGAAACAAAAAAAAACGTAAAACCTTCACGCCTAACAAAACAACGCCCCTGTTTTTTCTATTCAGTTAAATGAGACCCATACTTAATATTTTTCAAAGAACTATTGATTTTTCCTTACTGTTGTCATTCCTTAAATTTGGGTTTTGAGAGAATTACATTTTGTTATATGGAACCATTTTGAAATCTAAGATACTCTTTGAGTCTTTACATTTAATAAATGAAGAGGTTTTTTTATATAAAAACTGCTACAACTGATTATCTGATTGTTTCAGTGGCATTTTCCATGCATTAGTCGCTTCCGATCCTTCCGAGGAGCCGAAACATATCCACACATACGATAACAGTGGCAGCTTTGGAGAACTGGCTCTGCTCTACAATATGCCTCGTGCAGCCACAATTAAGGCTTTCACTGATGGTTCTTTATGGGCCATGGATAGGCAGACTTTCAGAAGAATTCTCTTGAAATCTGCTTTCAAAAAGAGAAAGATGTACGAATCTTTAATAGAAAGTGTTCCAATGCTCAAAACACTCCAGCCATATGAACGGATGAATTTGGCAGACGCACTTCTTCCCAGGTAAACTTAAAATTATACTTATTTCATCTATCAATCATAGTCAAGAATAATTTGGTTCATTCTGCCCATAGATTGTTTTAATTATTGATATTATACAATAATTTGTGTTTTTGAATGAAGTTGATTTATTGTCAATTATATTTATGAAATTAGACAAAATTTGTAGTAGGTTGACGTATATATTATATTTCATTTATCTAAATATCTGTACCCTCCATATCTAGAATGCAGTTATAACCTAATAGGGAATGGAAAGAACTGGAAAAAATTTAATTCTACTTTTATTTGGATAAATTAAATTCTTATCTCTTTTCAATAGGACCTTCCAAAATGGCGAAAGGATTATCAAACAAGGTGATGCAGCTGAAGGCATGTATTTCGTCGAACAGGGAGAAGTCATCATTAGCGTTCTAGATGATAGTGGTAAGGAAGTCGAAATAAATCGTATCACTAAAGGTGGTTATTTTGGAGAATTGGCCCTTGTTACACACCGTCCAAGGGCTGCTTCCGCTTTTTGTGATGGGGAAGTTAAGTGTGCATGTAAGTATTTTGTGTGTTTAAATCTTTAATGTAAATATTTTGATGAACATTATGGAATATTTACAAACACGAGTGTAGCATATAAGAAGAGCTTCACGGTAATTGTAATTTCTTGTGTTGTTATTGATGTCAGAGAACAGAGAACACAAGAAGATGATTGCAAAATTTTAGACTTAAATTTTCATTAATTATTACAAATAACAATATAGATGGTAGTGAGATGACACAAATAAATAACTATAATGCCAAATCACATTCTCAATTTTTTTCATAATATTAACAGAATAAAGCGGAAAGTGTTAGATGTGATGAACTCAAATACAGTTCCAGAGCACGTGAAATATTTGTTTTTGTTGTATTTATTCATCTTTCAGATCATTATGATATTAGACATGTCAATAATAAAAATAACAATAAATAACTATATAAATATAAATAAATAAACATATACCTATCAAATAAAACTGTCATTATACAAAACACTACAAGTGACATACTGATGCAAATTTTAAAATCATAGTTAAATTATTATAAAACAACATAATATAATTATATACAATTAAAAGGTTTAACATAAAAATGGGAAGGAAAAGCAGTGAAAACAAGTTATATCAAGACATTCCTTTGGAGGAACTCGTCTAAGCTATAATAACCCCCGTTCGTCAATAATTCTTTGTTCTAATAAAAACTTTTTATTAGAAAATATTCTTGATATGGTTCTTGAAACTTACTAAGTGTAGGTCTTTGACATCCTGTGGCAATGAATTATAAAGTATGATGCCATTATACCTAAGAGATTTGGGATGGTCAAGTGTTTAGTTCGTATTGCATAATTATGAGT
>WOGN01002689.1:0-16334 GCA_015342105.1 Leptinotarsa texana
ATATACATTATTTTCTACGAATATTCAATTTTATTATGGATTTTCATTGATAAATTTACATTTTTGGATAGATTTTTAATTTTATTTATTATTTTCATTATCGAAAATATCGGATACAAAATTAGTGGAAACGTATGATAGTTTTCTCTAAATTCTTCAGAATCTACTCGGCAGTAAATGTGTGCACCTCTCACTCTCTCTTGCCTGTACACTAATATACCAAACGTAACTCTCTTTCTCTATATTCACTAACTTATACCTCCCTCTCAACCTCTGTTCGTCTTGCCCGATCACACTTTTCGTAACGCTATCGTCACGCATTCACTTACTTATGCTTACTTCCCAAGCCAAGCGCGCGTAAAGCAGTTCTACTTCAATAATCATACTAAACTAAAATTTTTCAAAAAATCCGATACTTGAAAATTCAAAAAAATCAGGACAAACACTCAGTGAATAGTTAGACCATACATACATTCCCATCCGTTGAAATTTTCGAAACTCAAAATTCAATTAATATTTACGTTAAAGTTCCAAAAAACTGTTTTAATTTTTATTTCAAGTCCATCAACAATGTCAAATAAGAAATTCAAAAGAAGGAAAATAACAGCAAAAATCTCCTCTCAGATGTTGGATTGAAGTTATGCAAAAATTTTAAATGATTTTGAATAATGAGATTTTTTATTACTAGTAATGTACCTATTCAAAATGAATAAATTTTGTGAATTTTTTTCAAAATAATTTTTGCTTTTCTACTGAATTGTGAGCATTGCTAGATTTTAATGAATGAAGAAGTATCTATCATATTGAAATATTTTTAGATTAAAAAATATTTGATACCGATAACTCGCCAACAAAAAATTGGATACACCTTCTTTTGAATTGAACAAAATCATTAAAAATAAATCATGCATTATCTTCAAAAATGTTAACAAATAGAAAAAGCTCCTGAAAAGAAAAAAGATAAAACATTACAAACAGGCAATACATTGCTAAAGACAGTTTACCCGTTTGGAAATCTGTGTTAACATAGTATTTAATACTGGCTCAATGCTTACTACTAGAATTTACATGAATAATGTTGTCAATTTCAATTCACACCTGCGAGGTTTGTTTAATTATCAAAACGTTTAGTCGACAGCTATTAGCCTAATGTTATTCACCTACAGAATTCCTCATTAACACAGACACGATAAACTAAAATGAAGTTGTCTAAATATCTAATATTGTTATTCCTAATTACTTTCCAGAAATTGTTTTTTTATTGAAAATATTGAATTTTATTTTTTTTATTTAGAGAATTAATGAAGACGGTAGCTTTCATTGACTGCTCACAAAAAGAAAAGATCAAACTGTACGAGAACGAAAGCAACATTAAAAAAATTTTTGTAAGAGTAATCAACTCTTGTGGAAATCCATTTTCTCTCTTTATTTGTCAGAAAAACACACGACCGTTCGTTCATTTGCAGCTTTCCAAATGCTCGAATAGGAAAAATTGTAACTGTAGCAGGACATGCTCCCTTTGCATTGAATTAATAAAACAAATATTATAACAATAGCAAGGGCTCGTCCGTTTTTGAAAACAATGCATGACTAATGGACAGACAGTTGGATAATAGAATTGAATCTGGGTCATTAATATTTCTAGAAACTACCACGTCAAAAGTTGACCCTTGTTAATGAGGGTATCCTGCCCTATAATATTTTAATCTAGGCATTAACACGAGATGGGACAATAGGAAAAGGTCTAATTTTATGCGTGGACAATGAGACACATGTTTTTGCATACAGGAACTGGTTCATTTTTTGCATTCTGAAGATTTATGTGGGATTGTTAGCGTTTCTTCAGTCTAGTCTACAAGTCGTTTAAACAAGTAGTTTTTTCCTTTACGTTTGAAATTCACATATACTTTTGTATCCTTTATTTGCAACTGAAATATATTTTTTGAAATCATACAGACTGCGCCAAGTAGAACATTTAAAAAAATAACTATATAATGTTAATAAATTGATTGATGGTTTTTCAATCTGTTGAGTATGTTATAATAACATGGGCGATTCGAAGGCTAGTGGCATTCAAAGGCAAGCTCGCCTGGCTGCCACGGGCGCTATGAGAACCACCCCAACAGCATTATAAGTCTTGCTGAACCTAACGCCACTACATCTATATATTCAAGGGGAAGCCAGGTCAGTCATCAGTAGACTGATCAGAGGGCAAATGCCTATAAGCATACTGCACGGTAAAAGGTACAACGAGCCAAACAAAAAGTTGGAAAACGACCCCATAATGGGAATGCCATCGGATGAGATGCTTCCCCAGTATAGCTTCGGATAAAACTTCAAAGCAATTATAACAGGCAGAGAGGCATGGAAGGAAGGACCTCCAATAAATGCAGAGATTGCCTGTTACACAGACGGCTCAAAGACTGAAGAAGTGTAAGAGCAGGAATCTATATAACTAAACCGAAGACAAAAGTCTAACTAAGCTTAGGAAAAAAAGTAACGATATTCCAGGCAGAAACGGCAGCAATACGTCACTGCGCAGAAGAGTTTAAGGAAAAGACCCAGAACCCTTTTGTGGTACAGCAAAAGCGCTGCGAAAAACGTGTAATAGCAACTGAAAGGAAAAACAATCTCAAAAATGGCGGAATAAGGCGCCGGGTATGAGACAGGCCAAAGAGTTCATTAAAGAGCCATCGCCAAAATCCACGGAGTACCTACTAAGTCTAAATAGGCGATCAACTAGAGTTCTGGTCGGGCTATTGACGGGATACTGTAGAACTGTAGACTCAACAAACACATGAATAACATCGGACTGGCAGACGCAGCCCTATACAGGCTTTGCCAAGAAGATAAGGAAACCTCCGTACACATACTATGGTATTGCGTCTGTCAAGGATGAGGTCTGCAACATTAGGGGAGGAAAAACCACAACCCTCTCAATATATGAGAAACTTGAGGTCTGGCCTACGGAGTCTAGTTACAAGGAACTCTATCATACATGAGGGCACACACCATAGACCTGCAAAGGTCGCAGTGAAGTTTCTGTTCAGCACAGAAGCCCCATATTAATCTAATCTAATTCAATGTATTTATTGAAATACTGTGATTTTCTTGATATTCACAATAAAAATTATGAACATCTGGATTATTATTTTTGATATTTTAAAACTTTCAAATGACCAGGGAGCAATCACATTCATACATGTAAATTGACCACAAAATCTTTTTTGTTTCTTGATGTTATGTAAAACACTAAAGTAAAACACACACCAATAGATATTTTCATCATGCAAAGGATGTAATAAATTTTCAATTATAACAGAGCGATAACGGTTTGCCATTTTACAAAAACAAAAAATTATAAAGAAAATTTGCCGAT
Source organism: Leptinotarsa texana (assembly GCA_015342105.1). NCBI lineage: Eukaryota > Metazoa > Arthropoda > Insecta > Coleoptera > Chrysomelidae > Leptinotarsa > Leptinotarsa texana. The sequence continues at coordinate 3,380 of WOGN01002689.1, forward strand.
GACTCCATTTTGCAAAAATGCCTTTCCAGATCCACTAACTATCTCAATAACAACCATCCTCACCTTTCACAACTAACTCAAACAGTTGAGACAATGAAAGAATACACATCATTATCAATTTGTGCATCCGATATAAGCCCACAAACTGGCACATAATAATGAAAACGAATCGATGCACCTAACCAGTTCCAATAAATTATTCAGCACAATTATTTTGAAAAAAAATATTTTATATTCCGTTTTTCAACTCCCTATTTTGTGGTTAAAATAATCACAATTACTGTGCCCACAGTATATTAGTTGTGAAATTAATTTGTATGGCATAAAAAATTGTATTAAATTTGCAATTAACAAATATCTCTTTGATATGCTGACTGTAAACTTCATCCAAATATAAGAGCTGTTTTCGATTAAAAGAAAACGTTAATTGTTTTGTTTTCCTTTTACACTTTAACAACAAAAGGATGTATTTTACTGCGCATTTTGTTGATGATGCATGTGCATGCAAAAAATACACTGAGATTTCAAAATCATTGAAAGTGCGCGATAAAGGAAACCATGAATATGCAACTAGTAGCATAAAAAGTATCATTACACATTTTGAAATTCAATGGCTACTACCATATTGAATGAAAATGAAACAAAAATGATCACTAGTGAATCGAAGACTGAAAAAAATTACATTATTCTACTTGGTGACAAATGTTTATCTTAGTTTTAAGGAATGAATTGCAATGAACTATTTTAAGAAAAACAGTATTTTCACAAAAATTTTGTACATCAGAGATAATCCAAACTGACCTTTTACATGGATTTTTAACTACAAAAATAACGGCAATTTTGTCCTCTTAAAGAATTATTCATCAGAAATATGGAGATACGAAAATTTACCTCCCACAGAGAGTATTTATTTTCTTAGTACTTTCCTGAATACAGATATCAGAAAATAAACATTTCATCTGTTTACAGTTTTGCAGAACGTGAAACAACAAATAAAAAAAAATTTGAAAACACAATATTCCTCGACTTTTCTCCGAAACATAATCTAAAAGTATTCAATTCAATTTCATATAAAATGCAACAATAATTCAAATTCAATTCAGTCTAAATATGCATCATGAATATATTCGAATACTGCTTCGTAGTTTTCAATTTCTGATTTACATAATAATTCGTGTTCATGCGTCGTTTGAAGTTAATTGGTGGCCGAGATCATTCGTAAGAATCTGTTGGAGTGTTCGCCTATTGTCTGTCGTGAAATTAAAAATTCAAGGCATTTTTCACGGAAGAAAGAACATAATGAAGGGCTCATTAAGGGGATACACAAAGACGCGTGCTAGGGCTAAAAAGAAGAAAATTAAACTGTTTGAATGAGCGGATCTCACCCATATGGCGCTCTGCATGTTTCGAAACACGCGATCTTGAAAAAACTCTTTCCTTGAGCGTTTATCGAAGTACCTGGTGTTCGAGATATCGATTGTTTCGGTTATTGGGTGGATGGAAAATACTGGTTTCTTTTGTTTGTTGCTCACAAAGTCATTGAATACCGAGAACATAGGCAATCGTTTTGGATAATGTCCATCATAATAATTATCGAACATTTCTCAATCAGTAATATTTTATAACTCTGAAAATTTTGAATATCCCTTATAAATAGAATGTTTATATTTACTAAGCGAACAGAGGGATTCATAACTGTAAATAGGATGCCTATCCATTTATCTGTAGTTCTCAGAAACATAACCTATTCATGCCCTTCAATCTCTTACTGAATTCAAAAGGTATTGTTCAACTGAATACATTAATAAATATTTCGTCATAAACCTCTAGTTCGTTGTGTGGGGTATCTGTTTACATCTTCAAATTTGGCGAAAAATTACCAAATAGGATTACAAGGGATTAAGTACCCTCATAGATCTATAAAGACCAGATGTTGATCCTTTGAACATCCCAAATATTGTCGAAAAATAAACATGCCTGACCTACATTTGGTTATTTATTTTTCATACGTCGGCCTGAAAAAGTGATCTTTCAAGGACAGGATAATTTGTCACTTTCGAAGTCTCCAAAAAACACGTGTGCTTGCTCCTCCCTGACATTTAAGAATTGTTCTGGTCTTCCTAAACTTGACAAACTTGTGACTCGTGCTCTTTTGATTTAACAGCTGTTAGGCCACTTCAGCTCCGATTTAAGGATTTCTAGCACAATTCTAATATTTCTTCCAGATGTGAAACGTCTAATGGAAATCACTACATCATTCACACTTCCATCATAAGACCTGACAAATCACATTTTGAAACACTTTTTGGATAATTCTGATAAACAAGGTAGGACTGCAGAAGAATTTATTTTTGTTCAGTTATACCACTTGAAATGATCAATTGGGTGAAGTATACTAATATGGACAAATAAGGTTCAGGTTTATCCATATGCAAATTTTTCTCACACGATCAAGTTAGGTTAACATACAACAGAACAGGGACGTATAAGCTAGTAAGGAGAGAGACTTACGTTTCGTTTATTACGAGAGAGAAAGGTGCTAGAAGGCTCTGAAGAATTTGGAGAAAACAATCATACATTGCCACTAATTTTAGCAGGAGATTTCAATGTTAATTTCGCAACCGAAGATGTACAACTCTTTGTAAACTTATTGCAATACAATATACATAGATATAGATGGAGTTGAAGAAGTTTTACTTCAGTCGTGTGGTCTAAAGCACACTTTTTTTGTAAAATATTCTGTGTTATACAAACGCGAATGAATCTCATGGCGGTAACGTTAATACTGTTGTAAATCATGCCCGAAAGAAAATAACGCCGGCCGCCACTGGTAGTGTGGTAAGCGTGACGTGACTAAGAGCGTGCGAGTGTACGATGATTCCCCGCCACCCTAGAAGTAACGAGAATAATGCTGTCGATTTCGGCGGAACTTTGGCAAAATTTCTACATTCGATTACGATATTTAAAAGCTAGCCACGAGTATATCGAGACAGTCAAGTGCACGTAACAGTGCGGTACGCGAAGTGATCTAGTAACGCGATAGACATTCAAATAATAGTTAAATTTTTATTTGAAGTGTTTTTTGTATTTAAAGTGAAATAAAGTTGAGTTTGATTATTCAGTGTAGTCAATTATTGATTAACCCATGGGGAAAAGCGTAACAATACGAAACATCACGTAGTCACGAAACAGTTTCACTATCATTCCAATTTGGCAAAATGGATACATTTGAATCAGAAATTATTCCCATGAGTATTGAATCCTCGCAATGTGAAGGATTCCTAACATATTGGTAATACTCTTGCTGCGAAGCTGGAGAAGTGACATCTGAACGCTGAATGTTACGCACGTTACGTTACTTGTTACGTTACATATGTCGTATCCCGCTATACATAAAGGACGGAGCACTGTTGTAGTTTTATCCGTACCATTTTGACACGCGTAACCGTACGGGCCGAAACACCATTCGTCGTTTTTTAGCCATCGCATCAGAGAATTGTTTGCTACGCTCTGCAACAAATTGGGAGGAATATGTATCGCGTATCTTTTCCCTGTTGCGTGCGGTGTTGTTTCGTGCCTCGTTCTATTGGAATGATTGATGCGACCAAATCTTAAAATACTTATTTCGCAACAAGCCGAACAAGTACGGTGTTACATTGCGGGTTACGGACCACTGGCTCATACGCCCCCACAAAATATACGATCATTGCATGCGGCATTATTTCGTACCTTGTTCGTTACGTCTGGAATTATTGATACGGTCGAAACTCAAAATGCTTCTCCAAGCGAACCGTGTCATCTCACAACGAGCTGAACGTGTACGACGTTACTCACAGGCAATTGGTTCTTTTGGATACGCACCTTTCAAATGAGTTTCAAAATGACTGAGATTTGGTGAAAGACTGTAGAAATTGGCGAGCCGGAGCAGATCCGGTAATCACAGACGACAAAAGGGCTAGTCAAGGAAGTCAACTCCAAATAAGGACGATGACCGGCTATCAGGGTACCAAAATCTATGGTATGGAATCCGATTAGGAAGTAGCTTGATAAGAAACTTATTCACCAAATTCAAACACCTGTTCATGCAGCTGCAGTTTCGTAAGAATGTCTCATCTTTCCCTCCAACCGATCTCCTGGAGTCTTTGAAGTCCACTAGATACTCGTTAGGACAACAAGAGGATTCTTGCTCTTCGTGAGCAAAACAATAGCAGAATCAATACTCCTGACCGCTCTGGATTGACCGATTCGGTACAGTCTATCTCGTCTTGTGTTTGTAAATATTTTGTTGGAAAAATTCTCACTTGTTTACTTTGTAGTAAATGTTCAAGAGGTAGCAAAAACGTATGTCAATTTCTAGAACTTCAACTAGCGTTTCCTAATATGACTAAATACCGGTCCGTGCAAAGCTTATTGTTAAATCATCTGAAAATGGAACTCTTAACAGGTGATGATCGACTGTATTGCCAAACATGCGGCAAATTAACTGTCTGTTATAAGGAAACAAGTATATCTGAGGCACTAGTCAATCTAATAATAACACTGATGATCTTCAAACATGACTGAACCCCTTACGAAACCACCAAACTCTTACGAAAGTTCGAAATAGATGAACACTTCAATCTAGCAAACCACTATTATAATATTCATGCAGTCATTATTCACTGTGTTCACCAGTCCGAAACGGACTGGTTTAAGTTTGACGATAGTCGTGTAATCAAGTGTTTTGGCGATGTATTCAATTTATTGAAGCATCTTGTTTTATGATAGAGAGGACATTGGCAGTTCAAGATCTTCAGATGATGTGGTGCTGCAGGTTTTTTCGGGTTTTCCTGCAGCTGAAAAAGCGAATGCGCCATTGGAATCAATGAAGTCGCCCCGGAGCGCCAATTAATTTTTGTTCTTGTTATATAATTTCATGATTTATATTTTAGAAGTGTTATAAAGAAACAGAAGAGTTCTGGAAAAATACACCCGAAAAAGAACACGAAAAACTTGTATAAATGAACCGCCTGAGAAAAGAACCAAAGATTTACTTCAAAACTGGGATCAAAAGACACCTGAATAAAATAGGGCATATTACGCAGGTCTTAGCTGGAGACAGTACAACAAAGGGTTATGTTTTATATGAATCTGCGGCACTGGTACTAAAAAATAATCTCTGTTTTCGATTCACCATAATGAATATACTTGAAATCAGTTTTTAGAGATGCACCAAATATCATGTGTTCCCCATATAATCGAACACTAACCCCTCTACTCCCTTGTGAATCAGATATTTCCCAAAACCGAACAAGAAGATTCCCGTAAACAAAATACCCGACATTATGAAACGTTAATCGAAGAAGTCGACTCGTTCATGAGAAAGTATAAAACAAACAAAATTGTTAAGACTAACCACGGATTATTTTAGACGGAATCGAAACTGCTTGATCGCGTCTCTAACGCGGCTAAATAGGCGCCTGATGCACCATAAACTCATTTTACAGTTATTTGTAAAGACATGGTATGGCACAGATACAATAAACATGCGTTTACGATACACATTTTGCTTTTGAGGTGCCGCTCTTTATTGTGTGGACCATCCGTTCAACCATCGCCCATATGTAACTGTTTTTGTTACCGATTCGGCTTTAAGATCCTTCGGCTATATCATTTACCCCCTTCATCGGCACGAAAACGTCGGAAGCCGTCTGAGGAAAACCTCAAACATAATTTCTATTAGAACAGTGAATTTTATCGAAGTAACCAAGTCTTTCGATAAACTAATATCTTCAATAACAATAAAGAAAAAAATACTTTTTTCAAATTATTCAAAGAATACCGCCAAAGTAATATTTTCACACCATGGTTTGGCACGGGTGCAATTTAAAGCTGAAATATAGTTTTATTCCACGACTCCGTATGTATATCTGGATGAAAAGTAACCCCTGTTCTACGAGGTTTGAATTTGTATGGTGGTAGGAAGGTTGATGAGGTCGAAGGTTTGAGTCATGAGTTTGTCAGTGAACTATAAGGTTTTAGCTGCTCTTGATTTGCATCCTCAATTCAAATAAAAGACTTATTTTAACATTTTCAGGAAAATGCATATTTATGAATTGGGTAAAACAGTGAACAAATAGACTGCAACCCAAATATCTCCATCACCAAACGAGGGTTGGGGGGTCTTTGCTTCGTTTATTTTTAGTAACGTGGCAGCCGGGGGTCTGAATGGTGTTTACGTCAGCAAAATTCATTCATCACTTTTGATTTTTAGGCAAATTCAGTATTACTATATTACTTACTTTCGCTGACAGAATGCGGGGTTTAAAATGACTGGAATTGTGCATGACCCCGTAGCATTAACTCAATAATTTCAGTCACATTCAAGAACATCGACTCTATTGTTCTTTTTGAAAGATAATCTTTCATATTGAAAAGGGGGAGTTAATTTAGGACATGGTCTGAACGAGAGTGTTAACTGCACATCCCTTACATGCTGTGACAAATTGCCCAGATATGATACTAGCATCCCTGTGTCGTTAATGGCCCTACCAGGTGATGCCTTTCTGTTACTAATCGAAAACGTAAAGGGTTGGGTTTAACAGATTTCAATATAACATCATTAAAAATAGATATTTTCTGTACCAGGGAAATATTATTTCGATATTTCATCATGGCCACTTGTTTTTGACACAGCGTTTCACATGTTTTCGTTTTTATTTCCAAAAGTAATATTTTTGAGTTTCATTCCGGTTTCAGTTGAAAGTAATGAAGTTGTTTCGCTATAAAATTCATCGATTTCACTACCCAGAATTTGATGGTTGTTAGAATAATCTAAATGGAAAATATTTTTGACACGGTGTTCAAGTATGTTATCTTTATGGATCTTAGATGTACGTAACAGTACTGAGTACACGCTATACAGGGGGTTCCAACGAAAACTTGAATATATCTTGAAAAACATGGACGAAGGCTACCAGGTTGATGTCACCTATACCGATTTCAGCAAGGCATTGTACAAGAAAGATCGCTATCATCAGCTTGCATCTGTAGACAAAAGTTATCATGACATTTTTTGTGACAGTACTTGCATTTCTTATTTTTCAATTTGGACGTACTGAGAAGTCTTTCATGTTTTCTACCTTCATATGACCTTTGTTCAAATTTGGAGTATTTACAAGGTGAACTAACATAACAAGCTGCATTAGAAATAGTTTCCAACTATGAAGAGAAATCTTCCAGAGTCACGTCACCCCTTTGAGATGAAACAATTTCTCCCCAACTCAATTTCATTAATTCAAGAAGTTTAGTGAGTAGTTCTTTGATCAATTAAGGAATCTGCAGATCACCCTTGGATTCTAGGGTTTTTATAGTGGATATCATGTTATTTACTTCTGCTGAGAATAGTATCAACTTTTCCAAATTGTTATCTCTGATGGAAGGCATACATTTTATTTTCGTGATCTTGGTATTTTCGTAAATTGGTAAGTTGCTTATGAAACAGCGGCCATTCCTGGGGATTTCCGTCAAAATATGGAAAGTTCTTTTCCATTAACTGTCTCATCTAAAACTTTTCTGTTTCAACTTGGTTACTTATACATGGACTAGCTTGAGTAACATTTCTTAAGACATTAGTGATAGTTTCACAGAGTAATTGTATATCTTTGTTATCATTGGAGTTCTCAGTTTCCGGAACAATACGAGTGTCTGTTTGATCAAATCCATCTGGAATGTCATTTATCCATTTCACTACTTCCTTGATTTTTGAAATTTCACTCAGGTTTGTTCGTGAATCTTTCAATTCTTTCAACTCTGCATTTTGAAGATCTTCTTGCATTTTAAGAAAAGTAAATTGTTCTCTGTATGCCGTTTTTCTTCTTCTAGTTCATACTTGATTCGTCTGCTCTCTTGTTGTAATTCTTGTCTTCGTTTTTCATTTCAATTGTATTACGCTTTCTCCCCAAACTTGCAATACTATGTTTGGATCTGTTCTTTGGTCTAGTCGTTGTAGAACGTATCTGTGTAGATTTAGTCAATTTCTTGGAGACCTTGTCACTTTCTATCACAACTTGATTAGGGTCAGGCATTTCGATATGTTTCCTTCAGCTGTTAGTATTTTTTCAGATGCGCCTATGAGGGAATTAATCACTGCTGTGGTTGAACCAAATATATCCAAATATCCACTTTTGATCAGGACAATTATTTTATTGACAATGTCAGAACTGTTCTTCTTCTTATCAGAACTGAAAGAATTCGTTTATACTTTTCTCGATTTTTAGGTGACTTTTGTCAAAAGAATTCGTTTATTTTCTCTAGTTCTTTTCAGAACTGAATAGAGAAAAACCTTCTTTGACTTTTAGGTGGTTTTCATTGAATGAATTCGTAGTATTTGGTTTTTTTCAGAACTATTTGAGAGACACATTGCAGTTAGGAGTTGATAAAGGATTTTCAACGAGGATTTTCTTGGAGGTTGAATCTCTGGTTCTTTTCAGGACCCGTTAGAGATTTTTAAGAGCTGAGGATTGGTTTTTGGTCACTGAAGTTGCCCACTCTCAAGTAATAAGGCTGACCTTGCGGTGTTAAACCGGTCTGGTATATAGAGATTAAAGCGGGGGAGTCAAGCCATCATCAGGTTAGCGTCAGGGCTGCCGACTCGACGTTACCGTCGGAACCCTCCAGGGCTACGATACCCTTTATCCAAAATTTCTGCGAGCGGCTCTCATCCTAGAGTGCAGTTCAACTGTTAGGTTCCGTGTTCCTAAAATTATTAGCTCAGTTCACTCTGTAGGTCTTGGTTGGGAAATTAATTTCGCGATCCAAGAGTGAACTTAAAGTCTTAGCTTTCCGTGAATCCTCCAATCTGCCTATCTCCAAGTCAGAGACACTGTAGGGAATTCTTGAATACAAAAATGCAGACTAGGGCAAGACAAGCGCGAGAAAAACTTACAGTTGATACGACAGTGCAAAATCGCGTGGTCAAACGTATCGACCAACTCAATCCAAATTCAGACAAAATTGTGTGACTTCTACAGAAAGACAAGGAATCCCAGTGAGACATCTAGTCTGAGGATGTCTGATGCTAATCGAAATATTTTCAACGACGAGAAAACTAGTACCTCTTCCCTGGTCGCAGATCGACAAAACCGTGTCACTTTCGGTTCAACTGTAAGTTGTTCAGTTAATGAAACCGAAATGTCTCAAAGGACATCGTCCTCAAATCGTGGATAACTTTCGTGTAGTCAGATTGTTTTAAACCGATTTAGGGCTTCAAATACTCCCAACGCCATGAGGATGGATGACGAAACTTTTTCCAGAGAACATCAGGAGATGTTATTCGAAAAGTTTCCCAATAAGGGAGCAAACACAGGAACTCAGGGCGCGCCCCCATTACGGCTCCGCGCGATGATAACAGCAGCAAAGAAATCTTCTATGCTGAGATCGGCCGCCAGACAAAAAAGCAGCCGAAATGCATTAACCGGAGAAAATGCCATAATTGACTAATCTTACCGGCGGACAGAACCGGCGGGTCGATTCCCTCCAGAAACGACAATTCTGTCTAAGGTTATGTCATGTGAACTTGTTTCGAAGTATATTGGCTAAATTCCTGGGGCTATTCGATATTCAGGTTCAGAGATGGTGGGTAAACCCCACACTCCGAGCCTCCTTCATTAATGTTTGATCTATGGGTGTTGATATCACCAACATCATGTTTGAATCTGCTCCATTTTTGTGAATGATCATTTGGGGTTCGTTGAAAACGAGAAATAAAAAAAATAATGATATTGAAAACAACTGCTCGATTATTTCAAAAATCAAAAATCTATAAATACAACTGTTTCCAATACCATGACTGGTTATTTTTTTATCAGAATATTTCATTAGCAAATCTACATAATAATTTTAATGACTTCATTTCGATACGAATAATACAAAATGTTGAAGGAATACAAACTGAAAAAAATACCTCAAGAAAACAAAACTTCAATTACCGATTCCATAAGAAATATTCTCACTTTTCATTTTTTTAGTATAAATATTTTGTATGAATACCTTGAGTTTCAACCAGTCGTTATTGTCAAACACTCCTGGGTATTGAGTTCTCATTGCCTCACATTCGGAATTTTTTTTCTGATATGATCACGGAAATATTATGAGGCAATTTTTTCTGATCCTCAGCTCATTTTATCAAAATTATTTTCTATTGTCTTTTGGTATCTAAAAACAGTTCATTTTCCATTGTAACTTCCTCATCAGATTTCTCTTCATCGGTGTCCGCATTCTTTGTGTTATCAAGACGATCTTCAACAAAATTGATTTCAATTTCATCAAACGTTATTCCCTTATATTGTTTTAAATTTCCACTTTCGAGCAATAAAAGGAGTTTAGAAATTTTTGCAGTTTGATAAACATCATCTGGAAGTCTGTATGAGTTTTTATAAACACCGATGGTGTGTCCAATAAAGGCAGCTAATTGATCTGTTTCCGCTTCCTTCATTGAAAACAGCTGTGATAGTGTTTCCAAATGCTTTCGCAACTTAGTGCAAGTTATAGATGATGGGTTCTTCGCTCCACATACCCGTGCATGATATTGCAACACTTTGTATCCACTAATAGGTGTGTCGACTCCCAGTTTTCCAAACATATATAGGTTTTTATCATCGACTGAATGTTTTCTCAGTGACAACAAAATTTTAATATGTTCCTGAACATTTGTGCTGATCAGAACGGCAACACCTTTTCCTCGCTTGCCTCTAATAACAACTCTAATAACAATGTTTTCAGAAGAATTTTTTCTGTCGGAGATATTATGGGGTCAAATTCTTCATAATTATCGCTACTTTTGGAGTCGGAAATCAAATGACTTTGAACTGAGATCCTCTGCAGTTCTCCAGGTCTCTTTCTATTGAGAAGAATGATTTTACAGTAGATTGTTTCCAGTAATAACCCGAAAGTTTCTTTGTCATTTGGATCTGTTTCCAATATGTTAATAGCTGTATTGACTTTTTCAATTATTTTTTTAATACTTTCAAATCTTTAGCCAGTGGAACTATTGTAACCTTATTCCAGTTTTTCATATTCAGATCGCTTCCTGCCTGGTTGGATATTTCAAATTTCCAACTTGCGCATATTTATATCATATTTTATAAGTTCACTTCAGTTCCTGCCTTTTGCACTGAAGATTCTTGACTTTTCAAGTTGAATCTGATTGCTATATCACAGCTTTGTTTCAACGATGTACCAATATTTTGAGCATAAGTAGGAGCACCGTATGAATCTTTGATGTTGTCATACTTTGCTACTGCTTTTGTTGATTCACAAATGAGGTCGAAGTATTTTGGTTGGAGAGCTTCAAAAAGACTAGTTATCTTTGTTTTTTTTTCTTGAATACAAGAAGTAGTCTGGAAGTCCTGAAAGTAACATTAATAAAATGCTTCTCTCTATGAATTTTTAAATATTGTGCACCAAACGCGCATATTCTGGGAAAAACCAAGTTTTCAACTGTAGATTGATATTTTTGTTGGTGTTGTGAATCATAGTTTTCTGACCGTCTGCTTGTGGTCGTCCTTTATAGCCATCTATACACTTTTTTTATGTCTGTAGAACAATTACGAAAAGGTAAAATATTATTATCTTTGGGCAGGTATGTTCTAACTGGTTTGAAATATCCACTCATATTATGTACATAATTACCATTTCGTCTCAATTTACTTATGAGATCTCTTCTTTCACGAGTTTCCGGAGGAATCAACATAATTCTTATAACTTCAATATCGTGTGAATGACATCTCTGAATGTGTCGTGCAAAATTGAACAGCTCGTCTTCACAGTAGAAACAATGATACCGTTTCCTGTTCTTTGTTCCTGATGTAGCAGGTTTATCAGTTTCAGTGGCTCTCCCATCACTATACAGACTAGTATGGATATTTTTCAGTTGAAATCATATTCACATCTTGACTCCCCAAACTTACATGTTTGGTGATAGATGGCCAAGTCACTACTAGATTTTCAGAAATTATGTCACAGACAGGGGAACATCTTTTTGCTTTTCCATCTCGTGAATCTAAGTTTTTGGAATCAGATATTCCTTTATCACGTGAATTATTCTTCAGATGTTCAGATAAATTTGCTAATTTTTTTTCCGTTTCTTTGAACTGAATGAAAAATTATATTAGCTATTCTTCGATGATACAGATGAGAGTGAATCATTTTGCATCCCTGAAGTTAATGAACTATTCAGTGAGTTATTTTTTGAAGAACTTGATGATTCCGATAGCAGCGATCGAAAACGTTTTTTTTCTTGTTAGTGAAAAATAAATTATTTATCAAATTATGCTTTTTTGAGACATATACGAGGAATATGTCAAGCCTTCTTAAAAATGTTGTTCTCAGTTCGGGTGTCCTCAAATCATAATAGAACGATATCGATTTAACAATATCAGTAATGAATATTTTAACACTATTTCTAATTGAATCAAAAAGAATTTATTTATTTTGGACCATTTAAATTTGTGTTTACCTCTTTTTGCAGTGAATACGTTGGATCCGCATCAGAGTCTTCAAAAGGGGAATAATTTTGAAAAAAAATAGTTTTTTGTTCATCATATGAGTATGTTCATCATATAGGGAAAGTACCTCTTTGTCAATCAAAAGCGCTTCGCAATATTTTGATAGCCCGGGCTCCGGAGTCTGAAATTATTTTTTTTGGCCGTCGGACGCATAGTACATAATAGCCAGCAACTAAACGTTACTTTTTCTCTCAGTTTTTCAAAAACAAGGGAACGGATTTTAGGATATTACTTTTCACACCCAGGGGTTGATCAGGGTGACTTAGCACAGAAAAGATAGACCACGGAAAGAAAGGATTTTGAGGATGAGAAAATGAACACATAGATTTCACATCAAGTATCCTCTACAACTTCAGGTTACAATCATTCACGAATTTCATCATAGCGTCTATTACTTGTGGTTTGTTCAG
>WOGN01002691.1:0-16329 GCA_015342105.1 Leptinotarsa texana
TGGCTGAGTCTAAAATTTTAACATTATCAAAGGAAAAAGAATGATCCAAATTTATGGTGTGATTAGAAAGGGTGCATGACGGTTTATTACATCTTATCTCACTCTTGTGTGAGGTAATTCTGTCTTTTAATTTTCTACTAGTTTGTCCAAAGTAAATCTTCTCACAACCGGAACACGGGATGGAATAAACCACATTGGATAAATTGATGATATCTTCTTCGTCTTTTAAGTTAGAAAAGAGTGTCTTAATAGTCTTATGATTTTTGAAAGCTAATTTCACATGTTCAAATTGACTAACATTTTTTTTGAGTTTATATGACAGGTTTCCTAGATGAGGTAACGAGAAATAGAATGTCATTTGTGGTGTAATATGATTTATGATATTTATATTGAAGAAGATACATACATACATGAAAAAGAAGATACATTTCACTATTCTAATGTTCATCGTAAAAGAAACGGTCAAGGATGTCTGTTACCACAATTCCCAACCAAACATTTATTCCGAACCTTTTTTCGAAATTGATTTCTCTATGTAAATATTCATTTATATCATTACAAATTTCTGTTAAACTAAATAATTCTGTTAAGTCAACTATTGATGATGGTAGTTATTTCAAATGAAACGCTATAAAAATATCAAATGTGATATACCCTTGGATTATGGATTTATTGTTTCATCAATATCTGTGAAAAAAGTCTGTATTTAAACAAAAACTTGATGGTGGCCGTGTTGACGTTATTACATCGTCATAGTACACTTCGTTAAATAAGATTTTATTTTCCATTTTTTTATATTTTTCGAAATAAGAATTCCATTCGAAAAAAACGAAAAACAGGATTTTTGTATTTCCCGTACAACTCTAGGATGAGAGTCTTCGTAAATTTTCTTCTTCGACTAAGTACTGTATTACTCCCGGTGACAGTTACCTTTTTTCCCATTCAATCGTTTTCGTATCTATTACGGTTTAGAATTTAGCAATATTACCACAATTTTCATCATTTTTGTAATTTAGCAACCAGACAATTCGATACCGAGAATTCTAATCATTGGTATTGAGATTTCAAATGATTTTTTTCAAAAACACGTGTGTAATAGTCACCTCGTATACATAGTGTGTATTTTAATATGCTCTAAATCAGAGTTAGCGGCCTCTACACGCTAATTAGCAAATGTTATTAGAGACGGACGAGTGACGCATTATTCGATAGGTCCATTGTTACTGATTGATTTGCGGTTCGGAGGCGAATGCTCTATCGAGGGTTCTGACAAAGGGGTTGCGAGTTAAGTATGATCCTGTGATCAATAAACTGAAGTGGTTTGTTTTTTGTGGTGTTGCTGAACTCTGCATAGCTTTGCTGAAGATATACAGGGTAAAAGTTGGAAAATTTTTCATCTCAATATCCCCCTTCCTAGAGTCAACTGAATAAATTTTGATGAATGAAGTAACGAAACTAAAAATAATCTTTGAAGATCTGTTAGTGAAAAGATTCATTTTACCTACCCTGAACTACACTAATTATATAATGCAACCTTGAAACCTGAATAAGGATCTGAATGTTGGCAGTGAAATATGAACTACATATATGTATGACGAACAATTAAGAAAATGGAAAGGAAGGATTCTAGACCAATTTATGTAGATAGCATATGAATAAAAGTGAGTTTTGGTATTTTTTTCCTTCTTCAAATGCTCAACAGTTTTTGTAAAATTCTGAATAAATCAGCTATTAGAAATATTCAACCATATTTATGTACCTACACAATTTCATTGGACTGATTCAAAATAGACTTCATTATTACTGAATTGATTTGTTTCTGATTTTCAGGATCATTTATGACCGACCATATATTATAGAAGAAATAACTCCTGAAATTTGTGATAGAAAATAGAAAATCATTCACAACAGCCATTTAGTTTATGTAGGTAGGCAAGCTTTTTTTAAGAAAATATAAATTAATTGGAAGTGTTTATTCTTGAAAGTATTATTATCTTGAATAAGACTTTTTTTCAGTAGATGAATTTGGGTATAATTATATCTTAGATTGAGACAAGCAATAATTTCCTCTCTATTTGCAAAACTGTTCAAAATAGATGAATTTCGCCAGTACTTACAACCGAAAGTTGTTCGCTTTTAGAGGTCATAAATATTAGTAGAATTTATTTTACAAACAATCCATTCAAAATATCTTCAGAAAACCTCACATGTTTGGATCTAGTCTTTCCACAGGCTATTTAATTGTTTACCTTATATCAATTTATATATTGAGTCATCTATCTCGCCATGGACGTAGGACGGTAGTGTCATCTAATTCATTGAAGTTAAGATTGCTTTTAATGTTTTATTCAATATACCCCTTTTATTTCGTGAACGGGTCTACAAAAAAAATTGAAATTTGGGATAATGAAGTTATTGCATAATTAATTTGTTATGAACTTAAACTAACAGATGAAACTTTCAAGATGGTGACAGGGCGCCATATGGGAAAAAATTAAATGAAAAGGTGGATCTTTTGATACATCATTTTGAAGCTCTTGACTAATTCTTCACAACCTTAGAATATGAATTCAACATCTTCACCTACTACAAAATGACGAAACATTCAATAATTTCCTGAAGACTAACACACTAATATCGATATTTCTAGAAATATTCCTTTTCTATCTGCCATAAGGCAACTCCAACTACCGACAAGGTTTGTTAATGAACAACATTGTTCAGTTAGTATATTCTCATTTAGTTTTCGGTTTTACTAGTAGAAAGGTACCATGTCAACCATATCTGAAATGGTCAATTCTCGTCCATTGGAAAAAAAATTGAAGCGATTTTTATTTATGGTGCGACGCGTAACTTTCACGAGTCCGAAAGGATTTTCAATGAACATAATGGAGCACCACCACATCACTCCAGACAAGTAAGAAACTATTTGGATACTACTTTCCTCGGTCGTTGGATTGGCCGTCGACGTCCTACAGAATGGCTAGCCTGCTCGCCAGATTTGACACCTTTGAACTTTTTTATGGCGCTATTTGAAGCAAAATGTGTACGAACCTGAACCTGCTTCAATATTGTACGTCAAAGAATAATAAATATTTGTAGAGATATGGACGTTACTGTATTCGAAAATGTTTGGCGTTAAATATCGGATAGGCTGTTCATATCTCAAGAAATATTCAAGTCAGCCATTTCCAGCATCTTCGGAACTGACCTCAAGGTTATTACCTCATATTATGTAGTTGAAAGTCAATAATTCAGGCAATTATTCAAAGTTCCATCATTTTTTAGTAGTTGAAGATATTAACATTATATTCTAGGGTTGTGAAGTATTTGTCAGGAGCTTCAAAAAGATGCATCACAAGACCCCCTTTCTATTCAATTTGGAGACATCTGAAAAGTTTCATCTGTCAATTTCACTTCAAAATGAAATATTCATGCATTAATTTCATTATCCCAAATTTCAATTTTTTGGGTTGACCCGTTCAAAAAATGAAAGGGAGGACAAAAAAATGCATTGATAATAAGAGCTCAGAATATTTCTAAGACTGCTACGACTTGAATTATTTTTTTGTGGCTTTGTTTATACCCTTCAGCAAAAAATTAAGTGAGTCGACTAAAAATGGCATTTCTACTCAAAATTATCCCCATGTAGTCGAAGAGCTCTTGTGACCATTTCATATGTTCTACTTCTGAATGAATTTGGTTGATATGAGACGTTCAGATATCTGTTGTCTAGAAAGTGTTGAAGGATAAATTAGTGAAAAAAATTAGTTGATTGTCAAGAAAAACATTTGGTGGGTAGAATCAGCAGATCAAGTATGGCGGAGTATGTTTAGTCTTCCATCAAAACAAATAGTTCTACGCTGAAAGCACCTACACTGGTGGATGATTGTTGCTTAGTAAAGTGGTTCAATAGGAAGTTGGAAGTAAATATGTACATGTTCAACAACGATGTCTTTAACCAGTCCAACATAATATCACTCTGAATCCAGTATGGTTATAGTTCGGTGCAAAAGTTAGAGTTAGTTTGGCGGGGCTCAAATAAATATTGTGGGAACTGTGCACCAAGAATTACAAATCAAAGGAAATGAACAGAATGAAGGATATGTGTAGCGTAATCGACAAATTAAAAATAAATTAGTCCTAAAGAAATAGTTTAAAAAACACGCTTCTATTAACATGCTCTAAAAAGAATTAAATGAGTTTTAAATAGACCCAAATTCATCAATGTATAACTATTTATGTGTTATAAAATCTTGCCGTGAGATTTACCTGTGTAGATAAATGAAAATAGAATATGTACCTTGATCATGACATGAAAAGGTGAATTTTGAACGTACTTCGCTTCTTTTAGAGCATGTAAATGAACAATTGTTTTTAAAATTGTTTCACCATTGATTTTTCGATATTTTTTTGTTCAAGTGTTTTCAATATTTCTGTTTTCACAGATTTCACACAATTTCAGAAAATGGACATATAAATCTCAAATCTTTTGGTATTTTCAAAAACTACACCTCACGATTGAATCTCCACAAACTTTATTTTAAAAAATATACCTCAACCTCTACTTAACGTACCTGTTCGAATATGGTCACCTGAAACACACTACCTCACATCTACATCAATAATAATTTTTTCTAGGCTTTTGAGAAAACATGTTCAATGATGGTGATCTACTCAAATCTAGTTGGTCATTCATTAGAATGTTTGAATTTTTAAGTTTATCGATTTCCATTGCTTCCAAATGATTCAGATTCGAACCTTTATTTTCTATGTGCAAAATTTCGAACTCTTCGTTGAAGAGATGATTTTCTTCTGGAAGATAATTTGTATATGTTATTAACATAGCTCTTATGATCTTCCTGGATTCGATTCCTGAATGTTCTGCCAGTTTGACCATTATATACCTTAGGGCACGTTCCACACTTGAATTTATATAATAATTTCAGTATTGTTCGTAATAAGCTGTAATAAGGGTAACAAACCCAAATTCAGTTTCATTCATTTGACTACTCCATTGTTATATATAGACTGGAAAATTCAAATGGAAAATAATAACAGATATAGATGACTATCAAAACTAAGTGAAGAAAACTATTTCTTCAAATCCTACGATGGGTAACTTCTCTCATATGATTTCAAATGAAATAGTTTATCTTGAAAAACAATAATTTCATAAATACTTCAATATACTACATCTCAGGTGTAAATGTGTAGTGAATACAGTAGTCGATGATGTCTACTTATAAAATGAATTTTTCACAGACTTTTCACAAACGGGACTTTGTGAATGATAAATGATGAATGTTAAAGTATTTCTATTTTTCATTCTAGGATATAATTAATGGAGGTTGATCTTTCGAAAATGGATGGAAACATCATTCTGCAATATGACAAACAAGTATGTTTTATTCTTTTGTTGTCACCGTGAAAAACTCTTCTGACATTTTGTTTTGTAAGCAGCCGGTCTCTCCTTCATTTCCTTCTGTCCCCTGTACACTGAAATGTTCAAATAGCCAAGTGACGACTTTGTTCATCAGCTATGTGCGTGGAGTTCATTATTCAAGTAGATTAAACCCTTCCATCAACTTGCTCTGATGCGGACATAATAATGATATTGTTATTGACAGGGCCAAGCCTGTCCAACTACATGCTTATCAGGATCCCCATTTTCCTACAAAGTATCATTAATCAATAGGTTTTCGGTGTATATTGATCACTTTCTGTTAGCGTTGAAGTCAATTTTCAGTTCTGTAATAACGGAACGAAAAATGTTCACGGTTCGTTATAGATAGTTAGTGAAGCTCTAGAGGAAACAAGTGTTGATAGATGAAACTTTCTTGAAACATGAGTGAATTGATTTTTCAATTTGTAATGATCGAATGACATTTTCAGTTAACACTTGAATAGTATGAGTAATGAATGCGCCTGAAGAAGCTATCGTACAGTAGAATATATGTCGCGAACTTGTAAACTGTCGAGCAGAAATCTTTAAATAAATATGAATACAGTTTATTGTGTGATTTTCACTCTGAAGGGTTTTACAATAACCGCGACACGTGTTTCGCTAAAAAATAACTTTCTTAAGCGTAAAAATTATAGTGAAAATCATACAATAAACTGTAATAATGAGTTTCAATATAGATTTTTCATAAAGTATCGGCCAGTTATATTCAATTTTCAAAATAAATTATTATTCAAATACGTTGTTAACGAATTTTCATATGTCGGCCAATTCAATCACATAGTTTCAGCAATTTCATCATAATATAATATTTGAATAATCTCAAGTGGAAAAAATATGAACAATATTTGTGTAGAAAGTATCTAATAATTGAAGATGATATTTGAAGAGTAAAATAATAAAATATGAAATAGAAAGTTATGTATGATATGTAAAAGTCGTTTGAGTGAGTTGATGCGAGTATTTTTATGAAAATGGACAAAATCGAGTATCGAGCTGTCATTTAATATATGTTTTTGGAAAGCAATACGCCTACGCAAATCGAAGATGGGTTAGATTCTGTGTATGGAGAAACTGCACCATCATTTGTCACAATGAAATTTTGGGTATCTGAATTTGAATGTTGCCGTAAGAGCTTGGGAGATGATGAATGTTCGGGACGTCCAAAAACTGGAACTACTGACGAAACAACGCCAAAGTTCACAAAATAGTGGTAAACGATCGCCAAATTGAAGTGAGAGAGACAACAGAGGTTATGAACATGTCAAACGAACGTGTTTGTCACATATTAAATCAATATTTAGGCATGATGAAACTATTTGCACGTTGGGTGCCGCGTTTGGTCACGTTAGACCAAAAACGTGTTGTCATGAACATTTCCAACGCTTTGTTAGTGCGAAACTTGAATATACCATTATATGGCCGAAACTGAAATATAGTCCAAACATCGAACTGCCAAATAGAAACCGGCTTCAAAAAAAGCAAAAATTTTTTTTTCGGCTGGAAAGTGATGACACTGTTTTTCGGGATAGTCTTGGAGTTATTTTAATCATGTGAAAACCATCACAGAAGTATACTACGCATCATTATTTGACAAGCTGAAGGCTGAACTTGCGAAAAACAACCATATGTGCAGAAAAAGACAATCCTGTTTCACCAAGATAACGCACCATATCACATCTATATCAAATTTCGCTCGGAGGATAGACATTTTCGTCAAGAAGTGTGTCGAGTTGGAAAATAAAAAAAAATCTGAAAACACCATACTCCCTGAGCCGAGTATCGGAGATAGTGGGGTTATAATAATGACAATTGATAAAATTCGTTCAAACCAAAGCATCATCTTTATTTTTCTCGCGTGCCTTAGAGGTTTACAGGTCGCCGACATACACTCCTTAGATCATGATATGAATGGTATCCTGTAATAATTACTACATTATATATTATGAGACCATTATTTCAAACATTGAAACGGGTATGGTAACCCATCTTTGACATATAGACATATGCTATCGCGGAATTTTGTGTAGACCTATGAAAGGCAGTGTTATCGACGGAAGCTTGAATTGTTACAACACTGCTCTGATTTCTCGTGGACAACGATGTTATATTTCAACCAATTCTCATAAAACCTTGGTAAATTATTAACATGAACCTTGGCGGTGCAATTTATAATATGCAGAGATATTGTGTGAACTCTGAAATTATTTTTATCTCATTTGATCATTTCTTTCGATTATTTCAAGAAACACTCATGCATACTCAGTCTTCACTGGATATCCCTGTTTATTCACTCGAATTTATAACGTACTTTTGTAGAAATTTCATTTGTTCAAAAACTCATTACTATTATATTCATGTGAATAAACATTCTACTCTCACACAATAATTTTGTGCGAAACTTGTGCGAGCTAAGAACTAATGAAGTCTTACCTTCTAACGTGTGACTCCTAACACAACTTGGACGATAGAAAGTGAAACTTGATCGTCCATCCTTGCGGTTCAAACCACCGGTTCACAGAGCGGTTGATTGAGTGAATGAAGCAAACCACCCACGTCAACCCACCAGGCTAATGTCCCACTGAATATATTTGTATATTCATGAAAATTGAACTGGACTCACTTATTTTTCAATGCAAATGCTCATTTGATTCTTTGTTCAAATTACTCTAACCAAGAAATTTACACTAATATTCATCTAATGAAGAATAAAGACAACAGATTGCATAACCGCTTGAGGAAAGAATATCAGACTAAAAACAATATCCAGCACTGGTGGTAATATTTTCCAAGCGTTACGACTAGATTAAATTCCTCAACTCGCATAAGTGTCTTTCTGTATTACCATTGTCTAGAAAACTCAAACGTAATTCCCGCTCCCGATTGTTCTCGTTTCAGAAGTGGGATGATTGTACCTCAGTAGTGGGATTTATTAAGATAATAGCCTTGTCCTCGGCACATGCTATGCGTTCTATTAAACTCATACCGCTAAATGTACTTCCGGGTAAACAGAGGTTGAGGCTGATTCATTTGGTGGAAAGTGTATTTTCCACAGCTGACATTTCTAAAATGAGATTTTCGCGTATGTGCGGTACCATCTCTCTGTATCATATTTCAAATAATCAACTCTCCCGCATGTCATGGAATATATAAAATAGTGTTGGAGAGGTGTATTCAATGAATTATGTTTTTTGAAGAAAATTCAATAGAACACCTCCAACAGACTAATAACAGTTTGAATTCTAGTTGTTCACTGATTTCCAGCATTATGCCTTTCAGAGAGATTGATGGGTTTGCTAGTCGTAAATTACCAATCCCTACGTACGTTTCAAATTAGATATAGCTCGGTAATATATCGTTGTGTCTGGTAGTGTGCCAGGTTAATAACGAATCAGAAACGAGACGAAGGAATTGATTCAAAGACACCGGAGCTCTTATACAGTTTTTTTACATAACACAGGTTATTACTGGTAGATTTGGTAATTTGAAAATAACTTGATTTTTTGAATAACATGAGAGAATAGATAGCTTGATTGTAGCCAATACTGTTTGTTTTCAACTATATGTCTTCAAATAAGATGATGCACAGAAGCTCCTACCGCTTTCGATCATGACAAAATCACAACTAATTCGTAGAAAGCATTCATAGAAATGTTCTTGTAATGCACTGTTTAGAACCTATTAGGTATTGGTCAACCATCGTTATCCATAATATCATTGTTTACTTATGTCTACACTCTCATAGATGCCTGTTGTTATCTTGTCTAACTAATGAACTAAAGTCTATGGAATGGTTTTGTTGCAAAATATGATGAGCGACTGCTGATTTATCTGGTTTTCCATATTTTCGGTGTGCTAAATGTTCCTTATATCGTATTTCAATAGATCTTTTTGTATGTCTATAATATTTTGCATCGCAGTCCATACATTTAATTCCGTAAATTCCAGACTTTTTCGAGCTCTCGACTTTGTCTTTCAGACTTCCTAAAATGCTCTGTGGTTTATGACTTGTTTTAAAAACCACCTTCATACCTAGTTCCTTGAAAATTTTTCCAAAGTTCTTCGTGTATTAGGGGTATAGAACTGAGATATTTTCATCTTGGTTTTCGTTTTTGGAAGTCGAAATTTCGTTTATTCTTAACCTAAACTTTTTCTTCCTTATTATATCATCTACAATCCCCTTTCCTCGAGAAACTGTTAATGGCTGCTATTTCCTGTATCATACGTTTTTATTTTGTGAAAAAGGAGAAGTCAAAAGACAATTCACTCTTCGTCTCAAACATGAGAGGTTCACAAAAGAAAAACGTACAATACAGGAAATAGCAGCCACTAACAAAAATCTGTCTTCGTCAGAATTAAAAAAGTCAAATGTGTCTTACTGTTTTTCATTGGATTGGTTTCATTTTCTCGACAGATGTCTAGATGTCGAAAGAAGACACTTGTCTTAATGCCTCTTCAGCATCATCACAAAATGAAGCAATCGCTTCATTCATATTATTGCGACTGTATTTCATCCATGAATTAAATTCATTCAAGTCACCATAAAAGTATTTAATGATATTCATTCGCTGATTCAATTTAATCCCAGCCATTGAAGTATTGTTCATATTGAAATGGGTTTTTAGAAGAGATTAATTTCTGGGAATGATTTTGACTTTCTACTTCTGCAACATTATATAGAAAATTTCAAAATAAACGAAGATGTGTAGACTATACAATAGAAGTGGCTTTTAGATACAATTTATATCAAAGTAGTTTTGAAATAACAATGAGAGCTGATTCTTGGAGATTAGGACTGTAAGGAGTTTTTCATTGCAATTTAATTTTTTTTTTCAAATTGTGGAAAGTGAAAATCTCTAGAAAGGTCTATAAAAACAGTTCACAGCACAGTTTGGATTTCTCCGAAAGAAGAATCACCCAAATCATTGCAAATACTTTATGAGTGTTCAACACACTCAAGTAGGTAGATTTCCACCGACATTCCTTGATGAATGCTAGTAATTACAGCAGAAGTAGATGTATTGGTTTGGGAATGCAGAAAGCGTCAAAGTGTACTCTTATCACATTATATTCCAATTATTTCGACAGTGATTACTGACACCTTCAGGGAAAACTACAAGATATTTTGATAATAATATTAAATGTGAATAAGAGTTACCAAAAGGACTTACAATATCTTCGAGATTGAGACACCAATATTTTATAAATACTTGTCAATAATGAAATTATATCAAAATGATGTGCACATCCATAAGTACTTTAAATGTAACACGAGCCCAATAATTTAAATTTTCGTGAAGAGTCAGAAAAGGATAAAATTGTTATTATATTTATAAATGATTTTCGTAGATTTTTGGTAAAATGTCCGGTTTGTGACTTCAACAAGTGTTTTTTTTTATTTAAGGACGTAAATTGACAGGAATGACATGTCATTTATAAACCGTGATGCCAACTTTTATCCTAACCAGGATTGCCAATTTTGTTTTGATATGAAATATGACGGAAATTGAATAGTGAGTGTATATTATGAAGTTGTTAGATTTGTTATTTGATTTTTAAAACTCTTATCTTTTCTTATCTATTGATAAAAGGAAGAAATATATTTCACTTAGATGATTTAGATTAGTTTTTTTTTTATTTAAACAGTTTACTGATTGAGAAATACGTGTATATACACACATTTTATACATTTGCATATGTGTAAATATATGTGTAAGTGTGTGTATTTTTGAAATTATAGAAACTTCGATAAGATTTTATATTCCATTCATATCTTACGTATTCATCATTGATGAATAAATTATTATCATCAATAAGTTGTTATGGATCGAACGGTATCGACCATCTATATTTTTTCCAAAAATCAGCTCTTTGCTGGAAGAAGAATGCGCCAAACTCCTATTCAGATTATTGAGGATGTTGAATATTCAATTTGCAGCTGCAAACGTTCGTTGCAAATCTCATTTCTACATGAAAATAAACCTCGTGTCACCAAATTTCTACCCATTACAACGCAAATGTCAAAAAATTTCAAATGAAAATGCTATGCAATGCCAGAAAAAATAAAATAGTTTTTTATGTATGTATTTCATTTTGAACTGGAGAGTAAAAGTGAACAAAACAGTTTGCCCTATGGAATGTTTGAACTGTCCACCAATAACTTGCATACAGTTATATTACCGAGCTTCTGTATCCTCTCAGTTACATTCTGAAGAGAAGCAGGTGTTGGCTGCTTTTTTCCGTAAATTATCTACAGTGCTTGGTTATATCTCACAGACTTCTCATTTCCACCATACTCTTAGAACAAAGTCCAATGAAGACAAATCCGAGATTCTGGGTGGCCATTCTGTAGAACCTCTTCTTCCATTAAACCAGAAAGTTACTTCAGTGGAACTGACGTATTCTACGCAATGATTGGGAGCTTTATTTTGTTGACGAAACACTCCAATTCGTAATGGAGGATCAACTGGATGACGTTATTATTGCATGTTATTATACTTGACTATTCAGCAGTTGAAATAACCTTCGCCATCCAGGGTAGCTTATAATAAGGTTGCCAGGTTTTGTAGTAGAAATTGACATCTCACAAAACGGTCGATAGTCTGTTGGTTAGCGTGACTTTCTTTCAACTCATTCTTTCAACCGCTATGTGGATTTTGATTTGATTTCAACAATGGAATTCTCAAATTCCACTGTGTATCGAATATTTCTGGAGTTTTTTCCCAACCCCTAATCTTCCTCTTTGAAGATGATCACTTGGTGATCGAAACACGTGTCGAGGTTTTGAAAATAACGATTTGGTGTTGGGAAAAAACTCCAGTAATATTCATTACTACACCAAAGGTTCCAAACAGCGCATCATACGTCCACTGTGTATCGTTCAAACTGCGCTAGAAATTGCACATTTGAAAACAAAATCTCATTGATTCTTAGGTCGCTTTCTCTTTTGAAGGTTATCGTACTTTAAGACGACAACTGGTTAACAAAAAAAATGTCAATGCATTTATTTGTGAACACAATTATTTATCATCCATTGCCGGATCACAAACAAACAAACATGATGTATTTTTTCTTCCTGCTTTCGTTACCGTCGTAACTGTGCGAAGTCGAGTATATTTTATCCAAGATCGGGTGTGATAATCCCGAAACAGCGAATTAACATCCATCCACCAAATTTAATTACGACAAGTACGTTCTACCAGCAGCCGTAAACAATCGTACATTAGGGGAGGTTGTGCCTGCATTTCATTATTTACCCTTCTATGAGCATTGAACTTAGACCTGAAGTAGACATTAACATATTGACTAATTAAGGTGGAGGAACACAGTAGGTTGGGTTTGAGGCTGTCACTTGGGCTAAATGCGGCTCATAAAGGACTATTACTGTCCTAAAATC
Source organism: Leptinotarsa texana (assembly GCA_015342105.1). NCBI lineage: Eukaryota > Metazoa > Arthropoda > Insecta > Coleoptera > Chrysomelidae > Leptinotarsa > Leptinotarsa texana. Next base: position 12,861 of record WOGN01002691.1, read on the forward strand.
AAATATCTGTTTTCAAAAGTGACTAAAATACATGGGTGTCTTCATCTTAAGTGTGTCACACTGCATAAATAGGTTATACAAACTACAGTATCATACTTTGGAACTATTCAATAACTATCTTGAAAGTGAAAGTTACATTTTTCGCGTAGGATATGGAAATTCGGCACACTTCAAAAATTTTGGACATTTTAGACACTCATTTTCGCCATTACCTATTATCTCTTGAAAAAATCATTTATTTCTGGTAGATGAATCGTGAAGCTTACAGTCCAAAGCAAAAACTTCAACTTCATATAGTAGAAAATTTCAAATATGCACTTAGTTTTTTACTCATTTGGACATTGTTTCGTTCGCTTCCGAATTAAAATTTTGGGTTGTTACTTCAGGTGGAAGCGGAAATAGGGACTGAAGCATTTCGGCATTGCTATCAGATCATACAGTGATGTACAAGACATGTGACATAAATTAATAAATGAGGTGGCAAAACCTGTAGATATTCATTTCAAAATCAGCAAAGGAGAATATGAAATTATTGTCAAAGATTTTGTAATGATATTGAAAATTAAAATAAAATTATAGACTGAAAATATTTATAGAACATTCCATTGTGGTTCTGCTTTTTTTAAATATTCATTGTATAAAATGAGAAAGCTTTTACTTGCAAACTTGCGGTTTTTTACGTTTATGGACATCACAGAAACTATACGTTGTATATCTTGGTATATGGATTTATAATTATAGTGACCTATTGATATTGTTATTAAACGGTTTCGTTCAGCTTTTCCTGTTTGTTTGGGTCAAATTTGGAAATTGACCCCCTTTCTGTTGACAGATTGATCTGATACAGTTTTTTAAATTCTGTACCAATGTAAATCCAAGATGGCTGTAGCTGCAATATGGTGAATTACGTATTTTTTCACATCTACCTCAATAAGGGCATCAAATTACAGGGTTTGTCACGTAGAATAATGGTCTACGGATTACATATTATTCCACAACTACTTCAATATGGGTATCAAATTATAGGGCTTGGGGCTCGACTAGTATTATAGTAATATGTTATCACCGCTTTTCCCTCAAGACTCAGGCATATTTTTTATATAATGCCTTGCCCCTCTATTAGATCTCTAAGGAGCTCGACCATTATAATGTCTATTACTCGTGGAAACAACATGGTGAATAATAATAAAACCAAAACAAACAAAAATGAAACGGAAACTGCAAGACAACTGAAAATAAGTCTTGAAAAGGTGAAAGTAGTTATTGAGGAGTTAGATTGCAACAAAGTGTCGGGAAATAAACCTTGTAATACTGAAGCACTAAATGAATTGAACAGAATGGGAAGAATTGAGTAACGAAACTAGAAACTGAAAACTTGAAAAAAAGATTACTAAGAAATTATTTTAAACGGTTTATTTAAAAAAAAAGAAAATAATTGTGTAGATAATGTGCTAAAAACTGAACAATAGTTTGGACGGTGCTGATAGTTTACTGAATGCATATTGATTTTGGAAAATTCATCTTCCAGGTAGTTAATATGTATCTGTTCGTCAAAGGAATGAATTTGAAATTGTTCATTTGAGTGGTACTACTCCGCATCGAATTAGATATGTATACTTCTGAATGAACGACATGTTTATTAAGTATCTAGACTCAACCCTATTTCCAGCCTATTCAAATGAGACGCCGTTTCAGTTTCTTCTGGCAGTAAGAAAGTGAATAATCACTGTCGTTCAGGAATATGAAGAGCTTGCCACAAAATGGCTAAATACGTCACCATATGATTTTTTAGTTGATTCCACACTTCTTCTTTTGTAAGTGCTGAACATTATATAGTTTAAATTTTTTTTCAGCACTATTGGGCAAAACATATTTGAAAGAATTGGAAAACGATTTGGGCCTTCTTTCATCATATGATGGTGCTTATTTTTTGCACTCACTATAAAATGATTCAATGTTTCATATAAGTGTTGTTTTTGATACAGGTATAACCCTTGAAACTATTAGATGCATCTCACAAAGCACCGATGATCAGTACTATCTACCATCAGTCTAATGAATTTATTTTCAATTTTCGCATAAGACTAGGTATCATCGTGTATTTAGGAAGTAAACAACATCGCGGCATTGCCCTTCGGTGAGTGAAAATAATAGAAAGAGAGTGAATTTCATCCTCTTTGGCGAGAAAACCATTCCTATGTTTTCAGATGTCCCATTTTTAGTAAATGAAATGCACCACAAATTGGAAGGAACATTTTTTGGACTCCATAAGATCTTAAATTTTTTACTGTGCTACTTGTTATTCTGCGCGACCAAGATGCAATAATATTTCAGTCACTTCTCTATAATTTTTTTTCACATCACGAAATTTGTAATCTTCTGAAGATATACACCAAATGCAATGTTTTTTTTGTTGAATAGAATAAGGAGAACCTGTTCAAAGCTAACACTGCATCAGAAACTGAACTGATTATACTTAAATCAATGGCTTCGACTTCAAGCGATGGTCATCATCAGTCACGGGCTAGACCAATTCCCACATATTGTAGGTTTATAAAATTACTCCGAATCAAAAACTTTATCCAGCATATCCAAAATATTACTCTGTACAGGTGGTATCGTATCTGTTGAATACCACCGAGAGTAAGTCTAAGATCGCAACATTGTATGCGATGATACGCGAACATATGAACAACACATTTAGAACAATGGTCAGGACGTATCGTCAGCACTGATAATCAGTTCTCTGTGAAACAAGTCTTAAGAGTTTTTGAGTGATCATTTGGGGCACTTGAAGATATCATTAGTTGAAATGTGAAAACTTGGGTGAACAAAATCAGCCCCAACTTCACTTGAAAATGTTTTAACAAACTGAAGCCGGTCGTAACAGTAGAAATCAGACACAAGTTATTTTCTTTATCCTGTATTACCCAACTCTAATGGTTACTCAGTTTCAAAAATATCACTTTCCATGCATACAGAGTTTATGTTTAAACCTTTCCTGTAATTGGAACCGATTCTTGGTGCTGAAAGTTCATTCAAAAATGATTGAAATTTACGGTAACGGCATCTAACGATTTTATATTATTAAAGAAGCGAACATTCCGCTTCGATTTTATATTTCACACTAAACGTTATGCTGTGGAGAAAATCGTTAATGAAATGAATTATTTTGTTCCAGGTGGGTAGCAAAGAAAATGGGAATTTATTGGTGTGTTTTTGAATGCAACTCGGCGTATATTTTTTTCAATCAACTGAGAGACCTCACCCACTTATATTCGTAAGTATATAATTTCTTCATTCATGATCTACGACTACTGAGTAATACAAGATCTCGTAGATATACATTATGACCTACCTTGGTATTTATGTAATTACTAAAAAGTAGTTCGGCCCAGGCTAGTCGATTATTGTTGGGGCTGGACGTGAGTAAGGAAAATATGTTTTTTTACAGTCAAAATAGATGGAG
>WOGN01002693.1:0-16328 GCA_015342105.1 Leptinotarsa texana
TTGAACTTTTTTATCGGAACAAAATGATAGATTGCATCATATAGTACATTATAAAAATTCATTATAGATAAATTTATATCTTTTTCAAGTAATAAAGTTTCCCATTTGATGCTAGCAAGAAAATTATTCATGAGGATGTAGTCACTATTTCTAAAGTCATAAAAGTATTCCTCAACTTTTAAATCAGGTAATGTTTCCATTTCGAAATCAAAAGTTATAGCTGAGTGATGGACACTATTGTGAAAGATGAATTCGACTGGATTATATACTAGAATATCTTTGTAAGACGAAAATAAAAGGTCTAGGAGGGTATTTCTTGAGTTTGGAATATTATTCAACTGATATAAATTATGGTAACTGAAGGAATGCAACAAAACATTTGCCGGGGAATTAATCTCACAATCAACTTTCAATCCGAGTTCATCATTAAACCATATAGCATTTGGAATATTATAATCTCCACAGAGTATCATTTTGTGATTTGGGAAAGAACTCATAACATTGTCAACCGTATCAACATGGTTGTTGTATATTTCAATATCTGAAACTGGAGGTATATATACAGCACCAATAATTATGTATTCTTTCCCCTATTCGAAAACAATAATCGTTCTAGCTCAAAAATATCAAAATTTGAATCACTTGTAAAATTTTTAACGGAGCAAACAAAAATGATTGGTCGCAGTAATAGTTCCAAATCAGTTTGTATGGGAAAATATGGGGAAATCGAATAAAAATGTTTCTCATACAAAATCGGTTCCCAATGTCAACTACACATTATTAGCGCGAGAATAAAAATCAAGTTCTGGTGATATACATAATATGACCTCACAAAAACCCAAGGTTAGGGTTACTGGCTGTCAGTTGTGTACCTCACACGAATCCCATGTTTTGTATTACTGCCCTACATACAAAAAAATCAAAACTGATGAAGATACGTGAACTTACGTTAAATCTAAAAAACTTTGTTTTAATTATCTGTCGCACTTGCATATGAGTAACGCCTGTCAGTCTGGTAAGAGCTGTCAAATACAAGTTTGTACTAGGCGGCATCACAGTACCCTTCACTATTCACACAACTACAATACATCCAATATCGATTCAACCGCATCTTTGAATGAAAATTCTTCAATTTTTCATTCTACACCCTCTCAAGTTATTACATCAATTGAAAATACTTGTCAAACATTTTGTTCTACTGATAGTTTTCGTGATATTAATATGCCCTCGACAATTTTACTTACCACAGTTACTGTTTTAGCTAAAGATTCACGTGGTGAAACACACGAACTATGAGGTATTCTTGATTCTGGTTGGCAATCGCACTTTTTTACATACAAGACTTGTCACAAATTAGGGCACGTAACGAAATCTATACCGTGTGTTTTGAAAGGTACTGGTTATTCTCCACTAAATGTCTCTCAGCACAATCTTCAAATTTCATTCACGCCTTGATAGTACAGAGTATGTAGCACATGCACTTGTAGTCGAGAGTTTGAGTGAAAAACTTCCGACTACACCTGTATCACATGCACATCTGAAGCACCTGAGAGGGGCTTGCGAACAGATGACGCAAAATGTGAAGAATTTTCCATGGATACTTACACTCGCAACGCTAATGGAACATTCCCTGTTCATCTTCCTTCTCGCAAATCGCCTGAACTTTTGCGTTCATCCAAAGATGCTTGGGTAGCTAAATTTATTTCACAGATTTTATAAGAATCCATCGTTACGCTCATTATATTCAAAGACAATGGGGGAGTATTTTTAGGATGGAACTGCATCACCAGTTGGATACATACATGAAGTTCCAGATGATTGTGCATACTGTTTACCTCATCATGGAGTCCATCGTCCTCATCATCCAATCACACCTCTACGCATTGTATTCAATGCCTCCGCACCAACAGCACATCATTCTCCCTAAATGACTTGCTGTTTATTGGTCCTAAATTACAAGCAGATATTTTCCACGTATTGATAAATTTTAGACTTTATCAATTCGTGTTGACAGCTGATCTGAAAAAAATGTTTTTGAAAATAAGAGTGTACCAACGAGATCGTCGTTTTCAGCGTTTCGTCTGGAGATCAGATCCCAGCCTACCACTGATAGTTTATGAACTGAACAAGGTTGTTTTTGGTAACACAAGTTTTCCTCATATAGCGAATAGAGTTGTACGCAATCTGGCTCAATTAGAAAGGTCACGTTATCCACGTGATATTTATATTGATGATATTGTGACATCTGTTAATTCAGAAACAGAGTTAATAGAGCTTTAATCTCAATTACAGGTAATATTCGCATCAGGAAGTTTCACACTTTCTAAGTGGTCTTCCAATTTCCGTATACTGATGCATAGGATTCCGGAAGAATTTCGTCTACAATCAACATTTGATTATTATCAAGTACACTATTCCAAAGTTCTTGGTGTCCAGTGGGTAACCCACAAGGATATATTCACCTTCACCATTGATATCAATAATTGGTCCTGTACGAAACGCACTATACTATAATTAACTATAAGTATATTTGATCCCTTAGGATTAGTTGCTCCTCTTACTTTGAAAGCCAAACTTATTTTGAAAGTACTGTGGAAATTGTTAACCAACGGAAGGATTATAGAAGCTCACTCTCTTTTTTGAGAGGTTTGTTCATTGATTGTCACATAGGGTTAGTTGAAGGCGCACAGGCATCATTGATAGGCTTTTCTGATAGCTCTGCGTGTGCCTACGGTGCTTGCGTTTATGTACACACCTTTACTCAGTTTTCTAGACCCGTCGTGAAACTGTTTTGCGCCCAAATCAAAAGTTGCACCAAAAAAAAATGGTCACAATCCCAAAACTTGAGTTATGTGCCGCTTTGATGCTCTCAAAATTGATGAAATCTGCCATTGAAAGTTATGCCTTAGACATAAATTTCAATCAATATTTGCATTCATGAATTCCAAAGTCGCTTTTTATTGGATACGTTCAGGTCCCTCAAGGTGGAAAATCTTTGTAGGAAATCGCATCGCACAAATTCATGAAAATGTCGCTCCGCAGCATTGGCACCATGTGTTAGGAGAGAATGATCCCCAGGTTCTTATTTCAGATTCATTATGGTGAAATCGTCCATCATGGCTTGCAGAAAATGAATTGAATTTGCCTCTGTACACGAAAAATGAATCTTTAGAAATACCAGAAACGGAAACTAAAGTCACTGTATTCGTTGCCACTACGCTTCCTGAAAATATTCTATCGAACATGTTGCATCGTGTTTCTAAATTGAGAAAATTGTAACTAATATTTTCAGAGCATGTACACGCATAAGTTTGAGGGTTCCCTTCATAAAAAGGAAAGAATTGCAGAGGGCAATGAAATTTTGGATTCAAAACATCCAGGCGCAATTTTATAATGACGAAATATAAAAATTGCGCAATAAATTACCAATTAACAGTCGTATACGCTATCTAGACTCGTATCAAAACGCACTAAATTCATCGCATCAACAACGGCATCCCATATAACTTCCATCGAAAGGAAAGTTTGGAGATCTAGTTACTGATCAATGCCATGTTGATTTTCTTCATGCGGGAGAGCAAGCTATTCTTTCACAAATTCGGCAAAAATATTGGATTCCACATGCAATCACATGTATTCGTGCTCGAATTCATCGCTACAATACTTGTTTCCGTACACGCCCAAAACCATCAATACCAAAAATGACTCCACTTCCTGGATTTAGAGTTGAAAAATCTGATGTTTTGAACGTTTAGGGTTATGAAAAAGGACCAGATTATGCTGGTCCTTTTTCCATCATACCATACCGACGGCGAGGACAACGCATTTTGACTGAAGCATACATATGTTTGTTTGTGTGTCTTTCAGTGAAAGCTATACACATAGAACTCGCTTCTGATTTCTTGCCGCATACAAATGCTTTATTTCTCGCAGAGGTCCGTGTTCATTGATTCTGTCAGATGGAGGTACAAATTTTATTGGGACACGTAGGAAATTGAACGAAATCGGGGAGCTGATCAATTCTACTTCATTCCATTCGCATGTTGGCTCAGAATTGGCTGGAAAAGGGGTTGAGTGGAAAATTAACCCGCCAAATGTGCTCTGGTTCGACGGAATTTGGGAAGCTAACATTAAAAGTGTTCAAGGACATCTTCAACGCTTCATTGGGGATCATGTGCTCACGTATGAAGAATTAAACACCGTATTTGTTCAGATTGAGGCAGTTTTAAATAGCAGACCATTGTGTTTATCCTCTAGCTGCTACTGCATTAACGCCTGCACATTTTCTCACCGTAGCGTAGGTGCAACATTAGATAAACTTCCAGCACAAAATGTTCAGGATGTGCCGCTAAATCGTCTCACACGCTACCAAATGATGGATCGCATCGTTCAAGATTATTGGAAACGGTGGCGTACTGAATATCTTCATACCCTAGAGTCACGTGCCAAATGGACCAAAAGCACGAAATCCATTAAAGAAGGAACTGTTGTAGTTCTCATGAAGGATAATGTTCCTTCCTTACGTTGGCCCCTTGGAGTCATCAAAAAGGTTTACCCAGGTAACGATGATGAAATTAGGGTAGTCACCATTCGAAGTCACTTTGGAACATACCACCGCCCTGTGGGCAAAGTTTGCATGCTTCCAACTCAATAATAATATTTCTATCAAGTTTGTGTTACATAGTCCATAGTTACTATCGTTTATGTCTCCAATTAAATTTTTTTTTTTAATTTCAATTTTTTCTCCCAAATGTTAATTTAGAAACAATGTTTCAGGGTGGAGGGTTATGGAAGCGCACGCTTTATTGTTGTGTAGACCAGACTTTACCCTTTGAATCAAAATACAAGACAATTGCCATCAAAAGTTTGTTTGAAAAAAGTGAAAGAATATATATCGCAATCGTACGTTGTGAAAAGAATAGTGAAAGGCTTTTCTCCCGCAATTATATCAAAATCGGTGTTTTGAGAGTGTTTTCAAAACAAATCAACGAAGAGTAATAATTGCTTGGTTCCACTGCGTTGAATCGTGCCTGATTATTCATTTGATTATCGGTCAACAAATAGTGGAAAGATACCATCTTGATTTCCTTTCTTTTTTCACCTACCTCACCAGAGCGAGAGAGAAAGACGAAAGAAGAGAACACAGATAAAAACGGGAGAGTTTTTTATATACAGTTCGCATCGCATCTGAATAATTATTATTCATTTATGCAATTCTCAATCGCACATACACAGTACCTCAACATTATTCCAATGAATCAAAGAAACATTCTTTGAATATCAGTATTAAGAGAATCCATAATAAATATAAACAAAAATTTTTCCTGATTCCGGACACATATTAGCGAATTTCATAAACGGTCTTATTTTGTTCTAAGGGAAGTCAACCACTAATAAAATTTACCCTTTGAATAACAACTTCAAACGGCTGTGCAAAATAGGTACTTCACAGGTTTATATGGTTCGCTTTTCTTTAAAAGACTAAAATTATTTTCAGTTGCTCGCTACCTCTAGGGGGCCGTCTAGTATATTAAGGCAGATTATGTACAATACCCAATAAACAGAGTATGCAATTCTGATAAAGGTCGGGTATAAAAATTATGAAATTTGGAATGTTCAAGTTTAAATTTGTTTATTGGTTTTTTCATAGTAAATGTTTTATAAAAAATAGTTATTTCACTTCGTTATAATGTGAGCAATGGGAAGTTATAAACATGATAAGAAGACAATAATTCTCACAACAAATGAAAAATACCTTCTGCAAGCTTCAGCAGCTCCTTCAAATTGGTTTTCATGTAGGGCACTGACTATGCGAGTCCTGATGTTATTTAACAACCTTTCCTTTGTCAGGGAAAATGTCCTAGTTAGTGCCTCTGAATAGTCCGGGTATATAACATTTAAGTCAGTTAGCAAATAAAAGAAAGAAAATAATATCTACAAATCATTACTAAGCATCTTTCAATCTGAAATTATATATAAAGAATATTATGGATAGATTCCATAAAGTGAGTGTTTGAACAATAAAACTTGGAACCTTTTTCAAAATATAGGAATATAGGCTTTCAGAGCTGGCGTCAATGTTTTGGTTGATTTCTGGGTTTTGCCGGACCACAGCAAAACCCCAAGGCAATATCCTCACTATAGTTATAGGTACAATATAGGTACTATTAAAGCTTTGAAAACAATTTTAAAGAATTTTAAGGAGAAGATCTGATGCACTGGCATTTGTTTTGTACCAGATTTTGAAAGGTCCTAATATATATGTGTTAGATCCTTATTTATTTATATGTATTTTTATAATTGATAATTTTGCTAATATGTAATTACACAGATTTACGATTGAAACGTTTACATATATAATTTACGTTAATCAAAAGGATCAAATCGCATATAATGTCCTTTCAATAATTTTTCAGAAAATAACTATTTGAAACTATTACCGTTTTTGTTATAAACTAGATATAAAATTTTGCTACGTTTACATTATTTTTTGAAAATTTTTATATTTTTTACCACTTTTATTTGTAACTAACGTTACTGTAGTTTCGTCTTATATGGACATTTTCAAACCTGTAAGTGTCCGGAGCGTGACAGTGTTAATGTGGGACAACGATGATGAAATTTTCAAAAACGGTATGCTGAATATGAAAGGTCTTTCAGACTGGGAAAAAATTATTCGACGTTTTCAAACCATTCCTTGGCATGCAACTAAAAGTTTCCGAATCTAAACCATACGGAAATTCTGCACTATGCAAGGAAGGGTTGCAAACTCAATTATTTAGAATCCTTGGAAATTCACAAGCATAAACATTGCGGGTGCAACCTGTTGAATTACAAAATCGATTTAATTTACTCTCCGGTTTTTAAATTGGCACTTGCGCATTGTGAACTGTAAATTCAGGTACTCAATCAGGTACCTGAATGGTATTGTCAAATATAGAAAATAATCATGAAATAATTAGGATTCATTCAAGTAAGTATATACATGAATTGAAAGATATTCCAACCTTACTTCAATATTTTGACACAAGAACACTCATTATTCAGAATTCCATCTTTTAATACTTCAAGTTCATAGACATCGAAATTGATCTGATCACAGTATATAGAATATAAAACAATCTCCTAATACGCAAAGTTGGCACAGATTGCATGCTGTGCATTTTACCTCAGTACAGAGACCGAATCAAAGTCGCAATGTCAGCGAATAATTCTTTATAAATTTCGAGGGAGGTCAAGATCAAAAGGAGACAGTATTCAGTATTTATTTGAGTATCGATTGATCATCAGCAATGTAGCACATCTTCTTCTCTTCGATCCTGCTGGGTAGCAGTATAATGTAAGTTTTTGGTGTTTTAATGTATTTTTCTTATTAACATTTGAGTTTGAGTTTATTAAAACTATTTTTCCGTTTGTTTTACAATAAATATTCAATTAAGTTTTAAAATAGTTCTTTCAATATTTTGATGAATGAATGAATGGGTGAAACAGCAAATAAAATTCCTCTCGTTAATAGCCAAGCGAGAACTGAGTTTCAACAGTATATAATAGTGAATCTAATGAATCATTCTTAGTTTATTGTTTGAGTTTGAGAATGTCCATATAGGACGAAACTGCAGTGGTAAAAAAACATAGAAATTTTCATTTCTCTTTTCATCATAATCTCCTACCACGTAGTAACGGCTAAATCCATCAATTTATTATTTTTTGCTTGTACGGTTGGCAACACTTAATGATTATTCGTTGCTTGATGATTACTTCAATGAACATTGTTTTAGTGGCAAACACTTCATAGTCAAGCAATGTGTAATAATAAAATATACTTACATCTGAATTTTTCAATGTAATTGGCCAAACCCCATCCTCTTGGGTAGCCGGCGACATCATCGGCGCTGGATTTGATCTAAGTCTGATACACTAGGAACCAAATAGTATACATATTCAGAATTTGCAGCTCTTGACATAATCATTTTTCTAATAAGTTTCACAATCACTCCACTTCCACTCACCACGTATGCATATCCAATAACCAACACGAATGACGGATTCCGCGTCGGAGCGTACTGCCCCAGAGTACCGGATTGATCTGTGGGATTCACGGGAATTTAGTTAAAATCGATGTTCTGAGCTGTTAGAACAGTGGCGTGGATCGTAGAGATAACAGTATGATATTATATGTATTAAAATACTGTTAGTTGAACAAGATTTATTCTGGTAGAATAATCTAAATGTATTTAAGGAAACCACCAAACAAATTGTGTTGGGTTATATTCACAAAAATAATATATTTCACTAGATATTCCTGTAACATTCACGGTGTGTTATTCCGGTTGCACGTATGGTTCTGACCTACATATGTTTTACAGTCGTGGCTTGTAAACATAGCTGAATAGTATTCTAGATACACAGGAAATATTCCTGAATAATTAAAAGTACCTACCTAATTAATGTTATACTTAGCGTTTTTCTTGTTCATAAGACTCAAGTCACTTCAACCGGGTTCGGCTTGTTAGATTGCAAGTACAGATTGTTTTCACAACGTTTTTTTTCTGTTATGGTAACAATAGTTGTGTTTAAAGAACAGGAATTGATTTAACCGAAAATTCCCGGGATTCGTTTTTTTCAGTGTACTCAACAGTTCATGTATTTTGCCAAAATGTGCTTTATTGAAGTTCTTGACAGATTTAAGTGATTTTCTTAATGGTTTAAGCCTATCATACACAAATGTGATATTCATCGGAATGTTCAACGGATTTAATATGATTTTCGTTTGATAACACAGGATCTAATAGTTTGTTGTTTCTATTATAAAGTTGCATTGAATTGCATGAGTTGAAGATAAGAAAAGGAGTCCATCTATCAATTCAACACATTTCTCTTTAACATTCTGAGGTTCCAGGTATAAATATTTTTTTTTGGAATCCATTCTACACGTTGAAACCACCTAAGATAATCAGGATTCCCTCAAAGTTACTAGACCAGTAACAAAAAGTGATATTCAAAAACTTCATGGAAACTGATTTGAATGTTTCCTTGAATACAGTAGAAAATTCAGCAAACTCCGTTGCAGATCATTTCACCAACTAACACTTCACATACTTCGATATGCAAGCAATTTCCAGAAAAAAAAAATATGGTGAATAAATCACATGTACATTTTTCCAATGATCAAGTTCAGGCCGTGAGAGTTGTCTCAGATTGCACAGGCACTAATGTAGACAAGCTTGCTCATTTCTAATTTCAAATCACTATCTTTCAGAAATCACTGCAGTAAAAAGAAATGCTTTTGGAAAAATTATTGAGATCATTTTTAAAAGTTTGTTATACTGTTTCTTTGTAAAATACAACACAATTCATTGTTGTCAATAGGGATTTCGGACAAACTGCTCCACAGTCTAGGCAGTGAGCAGAGTCGTGGGCGGGATAGTTGAGAGCCTTGAGACTGGGGAGTTAACAGGTCTCACACTCTATGACTTATCTAAGGCGTTTGATGGTGTCTCCCATGAGATGCTGCTTGCAAAGCTTGAACACTTTGGGATAACAAGAACCCCACCGAAACTCTAAAGGTCTTATTTGATCAACCGTCAACAAGTGGTATCGGTCAACGGAACCACTTCGCCATATTGATCATGGCGTGCCATGATCAATATGGCACGCCATAAATTGAAATCCATTTAATTTCTTGAACAAACCTCGTACACAAACGATATAGCGCTAATATATCAAATATTGTTTCAAAAAAATACAACAATGAGATTAACTAAGTGCCAGTTGATAATTACGCATATCTTGACATTGTCTTTGATGTTTGATATGAGACAATTGTTCATGAGTTAGAAAGTAGAACAATCATTCATGATACCATAATCTTTTTGTCAATCAACTTATCGACCCATTAATCAACCTGTTAGAACATTGAATCTTATCGAATATAATAATGGAAAAAAAGTAAATGATTTTATGGGTAATATATGAAGTATTGCAATAATTTCAATCAGATATTGAATGTTCTGACTTTCATTGTTTTCAAGAAGGAAAAGAAGTAAAACAAAATTTATTGAATACAGATGAATACATTTACAGGAAAAATGGGCATAGTAAGGATTTGACAAATTACGAAATAAATTCACACATATGATCGAACTGAGAAAAAAGATGACATATTGAATAATTATTATTTGTAAATAACATGAAATGAAGACATTAGGCTAGATGACGGTTTGTTCAGTTTTGGATAATATGGTCTTCAGTGGATCGAAATTAATATCGCATTGACTACAGTGGGTATTATAATTTTAACACGTCAAATTTATAGGAGACACTTTTCCAAGGTTGAATATGGTAAAAGTGGTATAGAAAGTAATTTGTCTACGTGTAGTAGCTTCAGGTATGTTAAAGTTAATTTGTTCTAGTAACGAGGGTGCATCAATGGAATAATACAAAATTTTGTATAACATAATAATATTTGATGAGAAAGGTAAACCGAATATTTGATGTAGTATGGAGTGGTCAGTTTCTCTAGAAGGTACACGCCATCAGTTCTAAATGCAAGAAACTTCAGAAAAGGCCTTTGCACATTTTCCAAAGTTTTCTTATGTACATTATAGAGATGATACCAAATCAATGTGAAATACTCTAACTTGGAGCGAACGACAAATATATGAAGTACCTATGGTTAGGGCAGTAATATTGTGAATGATTTACAGTTGCGAAGAACAAAGTCAAGCATTTTTTGGCCGATGCCGCGACAGTATTGGTGTGGCCAACAAATGTCAACCTGCTGTCGAACGTCACCCCTAGATCTTTGACAGCTTCTTCGCGAAGGAGTATTCCATACACGAAAGTATAAAAATACTCAATAATATTGGCATAACATATAAAAGAGCAATTTGTGCACTTTTTACCATGCATTGCCAATTTACTGATTTGACACCAGTTATCTATCAGGTCTAATTGTAACTTGTGACAAAAAATCTAGGTCAACGCCGAAATCCCTAGAAATATCCGGACCGTTCGTTGACGCGCCACTTCTAGTCGGCTAGTAGTCTGTACTTAGAAAGTGAATCGTGCGTTTAAAGAGAGAAATATGTGGAGATAAATTAAGCGTTAGTTACTAAGTGTTGTATATAAATTAGTTGTGATAGTGAAATATTGTTAAAAATAAATTTGTTCAAGACAGTTAATTCTTCAATTCGTTACAATATCTTCAAGTCGTCTCCAAAAAGTAAGTTGCCAGACGAAAGCTCGTAGACGAGATTATTTATGAAGATGAGAAAAAGCTAGTGCCTCAGATTGGCCCCTTGTGGGACACCGGATAGTGACAAGTGTCATCCACACGCAAATCTATTATGAAAAATAATATTGGTTTTCCGATCCAAATAAGAGCCTGAATGTTTCACTAGTGAGAGATTTGAACCTATTTGAGCTATTTTCTCTAGTGAGATGGAGTCACTAATTCTGTCAAAAGTTTTTGCAAAATCTGTGTATATAATGTCAACTTGCCCTTTTCTGTCCATTACTTCTATCAAAAACTGCTTTGACACTGCAGAGATTCGATACAGTAGATTTTTTTGCTAGAAAGCCATGCTGGTTTGCAGAGATCAGGAGTTTGACTTGTGGCATTAACTAGTCATACACAGATATCTCAAAGGCCTTCTCAAAGTTACACAGAATAGATATTGGTCTGTATTTTTCAATATTCTCTGGGTTTCCATATTCAGGAATTGGACACATTTTCAATTGTTTCCATCGTTCAGGAAAATGAGATTCGCTTAGGATTGTGTTGAATATTTTTGAAAATGGATGAGCAATAACTTTTGCGCAGTACCTCACAAGGAAGCTGGTAATAAGATCATATCCAGAAGGCATGTTATTGGGTAATTTCCTTAGTAAATGTATCACTTATGCCTCTGTGAAACGTGTTATGAAAATATTTTCTCCTGTCATAATATCGGAGTTGGACTCGAGATTTGTATGGTGGGAGAAAAGCACCGCTAAAGAACGCAGCAAAACCGTCTAAAGGGTCATCCTGGATGGTGTCTTCCATAAATAATCAGTTGGGTACTCTGGAAGATTATGGTGTTATTGCGAACCTTTGATTCAACAGAATGTCGGTATCAAATTATTGCTGATAAAGCTACTATGTTAGCGAATCATATCGTGATATATTTTTCAAATAAAGTTTGTGGAGATCAAATCGTGAGGTATAATTTATGAGAATGTTGGTAGTTATCATAAACTACTTTTATTTGATTTTTCATGTAACTTTTGATACGAGAGAAATCTTGGAAATATCTGCTGTTGTTAGTCTTTTATAGCGTGATAAATGATACGATTTAAATTTCAAACAGTAAATAATGTCTTGCGTGTACTAGCAGGAATATTTTCTCTTTGTGTTTTTATACCGGGGGACATAGATACCAAAAATACTAGATAACATCGTATAAAACTCACTGCATATTTCATCTATATTGGTTATGTGATCTAAGAAGGCCCAGTCAATGGAGATTAGGTGATGATAAGGTTCTTGAAAGTCTGATTTTTGGAAGTTGTAGGATTTATTTTGGCAATTAGTGGGAAAAGCATGCGATGTTACCCCAATCACATGAAAATTCATGAGGAGAGAAGGGTGATACTGATCCTCATCGACTAAAGTGAAAGATGTCTACCGAGGGGTTTCAGGATAGAGTTACTCAATATATTTGTAAAGTCTATAAAATTTAAAATAACTTGAGCTTTGTTATCATATACATTACTAATAGATATGTTTGCAACATTGTTAACATGGAGCAACTAGAACATTGTTCGAGTTGCTCCATGAACAACAATAGATCCTCGCTATTCACTTTGGTAGGGATATAAAGAACATACACATGAATCGAAAAGTGATCAAACAGGCACATATACCCAACGACATCGATCAGTAGTATCAGACTATTCAATTCACTCAAGTCTAGGGACATCGTGTTGAGCTTGTATTTGGCAGCGAATATGTACAACTTCCACGAGTAGTTTGAGTATCTGCAAAGTTTCTTTCACTCTGAAAGCCATGTCTCCATCAAAGCAATGAAAACGTACTCAGCAAGTGTCACAATCGGGTAAAATCTCCGAATCTTCATGATTAAACCTCTGACATTTTGGAAGTAGATATTTTTAGGTGATGTAGGTCTGTTGGGCACAGTCAGATTGTCGAAATAATTTTTGGAACACCTTTTATATACTTTATTGCTAGGTTGTCATTACCTCCAGCAATCTTTCTATTCAGCTCATCTTTGAGAGCTTTATAATGCGCAATTAGGCGTGGGCTGCAATCGAGTCACTATAGTTATTATTAGTTCTGAGATTTCTTGCTTCGCGCATTAATTCTTGAACTAATCTTTCGTCCTCAAGTCTAATTTCAACTGGACGCGAAGGTAACTTCATAGGTTCAAATATAACTAATCTCACACGATTTATAATAGCAAAGTTAGCATCACGCATTCAGTTATTCAAAATAGATAGTACCTCAATATTGTTTTACTCCTGGCATTCACTGAAGGAGCTTGCACTCTCAGTTGGTGGTATTATTTCCGAATTGCTTATTACTCAATGTCGATTTCAACCCAGTTACTTTCTTCTTTGAGGAAATGATGATAGATTTCAGTTAATTCAACGTGCTACCCATATCTGTACAGCCTGAGCAAGTCCAAGAGAAATTCTGAGACGGTTAGATCAACGCACTGGCGAAAGAAATGTTTATTGCACAGAACACATTTGACAACGTTATGTTCTCCACCAATTTATTACATGACCAGATAGGATTCGTCATATCCGAAAGCTGGCTTCGGCTTAGAAACTGTGCAACACTGCTGTATATTTCGAAAGATTTGTTTACTTGTTCAACAGCTTATGTTACATGATAGTTTACCAGAGGTTCTCAAACTAATTTTGTCTACCGCTCCCTTCAAGAATTAATTATTTTTAGCGCCCTCCAAATTTTTTTACTTCACTACATCTTGAGAGACACAATTGAAGTCATTATTTTAATAATCAAATTATGTGTGTCATGTGAAAATAAGACTTTCTGATGAGGGCAGTGTAAAACATCATTTTGTAATATTAGGAAAACTTTTATTCATATTTCAATTTGAATTTCAAAATTAATCTAATGTGAAGGATGAATTTGATGATTTTTAACAAGTTTGTTAATATCAGGATTGAAATATTAGGTCTCAAAAACAGCCTTAAGTCACCGCGTTCGGTAGTCTGCAACCGATTTTTTTTTTAGTTAGCAACGTTGCCACATCACTAAATCCACGTTCATACAAATACTATGATGGGAATGCCATCAAAAATCGTTGAACAATGGACCACAATCCAGGGTAAAATTGCGGGATTGGCTTTTGTAGCCAAAATTCTTGATATCCCTATTTGAGTTTTATTTTTATTTTCTCGTTCGTTATCAGATATGAGTTCTTCTTTCAGCTGTGGTGATCCTGCTGTGTTGACATTTCAACAAGGACCCAACACGCAGTCCAGTATTTTCAGTTTAAAAATGTCCTCAAATCGATCTGCGAAATTACTATGAAAGTTCTCCCAATGTTGGCAGTGAATAAGCAAGTCGTTTTCCAAGAACTCTATTACAGGGTCAAATAGATTGTGAAATCAAATTAGACAGTCACCTCTTGATAACCAACGCACTTCTGTGTGAAATAGCAATCGATTGAAATCTTCATCATTAGCAACACAAAGCTGATTATATAATTCGGATATTATTGACTACTTTGATGATATATTGCAGTGATTGAGATAGGCGCTTACTCAAATTTTTCGAAACCAAATGTTGCCAATGAATGACGTAATGCACAGCAATCACATCTGTAATTTTATTTTTCAAGTACGCTATGAAACCTTTGTGACGTCCTGTCATAGCCGGAGCGCCATCCGCAGCAGCTGATATAATATTCTTCATTGGAATTTCTTTCTCATCACAACATTTTTCCAGTGTATTAAATATGGTTTCTCCTTTTGTATCCGTCTCTAAATTTCTGGCAAATAGTAGTTCTTGATATATTTTCTCATTTTTAATAAATCTCAACAACAATGCTTCATTGGTTGGTAAAGTGGACTCATCTAACTGAATGGAGAATTTAAAAGTCTTCAGATGTTTGCACAATGACTCTTCATTGTTTTCAGCCACCTCATCAATTCGTCTTTGCATGGAACTATTGCTCAAATGAATTTTTTTGATAATATCTGCCGCTGGTTTATGGAACACAGTATTTATTACTTCTTTTATTGCCGGTAAAATTAAGTTCTCTCCAATAGTGTGAAGTTTACATGTTTGAGCAATTAGCAAGGAAATATTGTAGGAAGCTCGGAGTCCGTCGTTGTCTTGCTTATAAGTCTCTGAAAAAAGTTTTAACACAGTTGGCTGAGCTGAGTGTTTCTTTTCCAGTTCTTGAAAATAAGTCACACATTTGTCTTTTTTATCTGAATGCATTTTATTGAAATGATCTTGTAGTCTTGAGGGTTTCACCGCTTCATTCGAAAATGTTTTTGACAAAGAAGGCACGTAGGCGAAGATGGATTTGTGGGATTCTCAATAAATCCATATTTTATATATTCTGCGCTATTCTGCCTTTTCTTCTTTTTCGCTTCCGACATAATTTTGCCTTAAAAAATGCCGAAGAAAAGAAGAAAAAGAGTATTGAAAACTTGCTAACACCACTTACAGTATTCACCACTGCATGTACATCACTTTACCTAGCTAGTCACTAACTAAATTCACTTGTTTTCGTAATATCGTCGAATGACATTACTGGCTCTCTCCCCAATATCCCCTCCCGGGTTGAGTGCCCTGGAGTAAAAACTTCGACCCACAAAATGAATTTTGTGAGGAAAACTTAATACACCACTCCATCCACACCCACTGAAGTGCCCTCAGTCCTACTGATGGGCACTTCAGCCAAATTGACATCTGACCGTCTTTGGTGGAAAGTCAGCCTTTAGATGCTCTTATTTTCCGAACTTACCTAGCTAGTCGCTAACTAAATTCACTTGTTTTCGTAATATCGTCGATTGACATCACTGGCTGGATGGCGCGCGAGCTTTCATATTAGGCAGCGGGCGAGCCTAGTACTTTCAAGAATGGTGACTAGAAACTTTTCGCTTCGCATTGAAGCTTACCGCCATCTATTATACATCTATGTGATCTACACATCCAAAAAAAGGAAGAAAGGAACTTCCTTTTTTTGGAAGATTCCCTCATCCTTCTTTTTTGTATCAAGATGGAGTAGTAGAAAGCCAAAAACTTTCCCAAAAATTAATCACTCCTAAAAAATATAACC
>WOGN01002694.1:8651-22500 GCA_015342105.1 Leptinotarsa texana
ATTGGTCGATAGTTGCTGGGATTGGATTTATCACCAGATTTAAAAACGGGAGTGACTATGGAATATTTCCAATGCAGTAGTATTTTGCCAGTTTTGAATATTAAATTGATTATATAGACAAGGGATTGTACCAAATGCAGGTGTAGAGTTTTTATAAGTTTGGAACTAATTCCATCGGGACCAGGTGCACAATTGTTTTTTAATTTTGATATAATGTTTATGATTTCTTTATCATTTACCGGGGTGAGAAAAATTGAATTTACTATTGATCAAGCAATAATGTTGATAATTCTGTTGATACAGATCCCGAGCTTGAGAGTTACAAGCAAACAATCATATATACAAACAAACATAAATGCAGGTGAAGCTATTATAAAGCGTGTAGGAAAAGGAACTATTACTTGCATTTACAGACACAGCCTACACTGAGTAAACAGTTTTTTACATTCATTTAGGTGAATATGTCCTTATTTATATGAATACGTTACAAACTATACAGTCTGATTCACGGTGGATGATATATTAGTCGTTTCTGGTGAATCACAAAACACATCAGTTTTTAAATATAATGAAGGGCGTATTAGAAAATTCTCTTCCCAACTGAAATATTTTCGATAATGCGGTGTTGCCACTTGTATTAGAAAGTAGTAGCAACTTTAATTTTTCAAATGGAACATACTGTATATAATATCGATTATGGAATCTATAACAATTGTCCGACATTTTTTGTTGATATTTTCCTATACCTTTCTGTTATCGTTTTCGAAATATGAACTAATTTATTTTTTTTCTTCGGAAATCTCTAAAAATGCTAATATCTTTGACTCGATGAATGGTTAGGTTAGGTTAGGTCCAAAGTGAGTCCACCGCAACACAAAAGGGTTTATTGTGGTTCACTCGGCCAAATGAACCCAGCTTCCTAACGAAGTCGATTAGTTTGTATGGTGAATGGTCTTTCAGGTCAGATGGTGAGAGTACGGCTCTGCCGAGCTCTAAGGTTACACAACCTTCAACAATTTTATTATATTTTAATCTGATCAATACCGTAGATTTCTTAGAAGGGTGGTATGCTGACTATTACCTAGGACCTGAACCTTCCGATTTATTTTTCAGTTGTTAGTACATTTTTCAATGAAACCGTTTAAACATATTTTTTTTACTCATTTCAATTTTGTTAACAGTTATAAACGATTTGTTTTATGCATTTCTGGTTTAATAAGTGCAGACATATTCCAGACACAATTTTTTTGAGACTTTTTATCTTCCATACGTCTACAACATAGCAGATGAATATATACACGTTCCTGTGTTTACACAGAAATGTCTGAGACTAATTGCGACTCAATCAACTCCGCATTTCGAATATCTGTAGACGTCATGCCCCGATTTGCCGAACCACTTTTTGTAGGCTGTGTTTCGAAGTACAGGAGATACTCAACATAACTTAAGTGACGATTTCATTTTTGGAATAAAGAAAATTGAATTAAGCCTATTCTGCTACAATTTGCATTAAGAACTTTCGTTTCAATGTCTTCTTCTCCGAAACTATTGACTCTAAAAGGTAAATGATTATTTTTGAAAATACAAAGTAGGAAATACCAGGAATGGTTCCAGATATATTTTCAAACAAGTGAGAAAATAAACATACAGATTCAAATAACTTCCATGATATGGATTTTATTTTATTGTGCTAATGATAGGGTTTTTTTTCTGCAGAGTTTGAATGTATAATGTACTATGATCTCTGAAGTCTTTAATTTCGAATATCGAAATACGGATTTAATAATAATTATTTTGTGGATAGATCAGGTTTGCATCAGATATCAATTCCATAAATCTCAAAGATGTTCAAGTGTTCCTGAGAAAAAAATATTAAACTATGAATTTCACTCAGAATTCATCAAAATGCATTTGGTAACTACATTTGACTTTCATCAAGGACGAGATTATTAAAATTACGAAACATTTCAATTACTTTGAAGTCTGAACGACCGCGAGCTTCGATTTCTGGTGTTTTTAATTAATTTATCCGAGAAGCAAGATCATCAAAATATTAACCCTAAAGGAGTAAAATTCTAATTCAATATTTTCCTAGAATTGATGGTAGTCAGATTCACCCTTTTTATTTATTCTACTTTTCATGATTGGTTATTTGAAATTCGCCAGTAACACAGTTGAACATCAGATAAATGAAAAATTGTGGAACGAATCAATCATATCCATTTTAATCAAATGAGCAAACAACATTTTTTAATGAACATTCCCCATTATTTTGAAATGTTGGATAAAATATTCATGGATTGAAAAACATGGATAGAATTGGAATAAAGTAATTGAAATATGATGGAATTGGCCGATACTCGATGAAAATCCATAACTAACGTATTCAAAAAACACTTTATTGTGATATTTTTACTAAACGATTTTACAAAAACGCAACACGTGTTTCCCATGCAATGGCTTCTTGACGCGTGTCTTTACTTACTTATTCTACATGTTCAATGCTAAGTATACCTTATTATACAATTTGAATTACCTACATTTCAAGTACCTGATTTTTACCTAAATTTGTAATGAACTAAATTATCTGAGCTTATGTCCCAGTTTCCACTTTTGAAAAAATATATAGTAACGGGGAGTTATTCAATTCCAACTGATCATTCAGCAAATTACCCGAATTTCTGAATCTATTGATTTCCAAACATTATAGAAGACTGAGTTTCAAACTATTCTCTTCTAAATATGATACATCGTATTCATGACTGAAATAATGTCCTTCTGCTAAAAGGTGGTTTGCAAATGTGGAATTAGTCTTTCTATTTACAAAACTACTTCTGTGCTCTTCAATTCTTTGGGAAAATGTTCTTCCTGCTTTGCCAACATACAGTTTTGCCACAAGTCAGCTTATATACTCCTGATATATCTGACACCGAAGTTTTTTCTTTATAGTTTTCAATAAATTCACTTAGACTATTATTCGTTCTGTTCTTCAAAAAACGGACAACATTATTGGTGGATTCACCCAAATAAGGCAATGTCCTATAACTGACGTTATCGTATCTTGAATTTGGGTAGACCAGGTCCATGGCTTGCTTTTGTTTTTTGGAAAGAATGTAGTCTGTGATATCTTTCTTATAACCGTTGTTGGATAGATCAGGATTATATGAGCTAACTTGTGTCTCTTGCCCAAAACTGTATATTGGCCAAACAGGGTGAAATTTTCACCAAAGAATTATGGAGCATAGAAACAGTATTATTAATAGTTGATAAATATAAAATAATAATAATAAAATAGTAGTTAATAATCATGAATACGATGTGTTACATTTATTAGAAGAGTTTGAAATCATTAGATTCAGGAATTCGGGTAATTTACTGAATGATCAATAATCTTCCCGTTACTAAATATTTTTTCAAATGTGGAAACTGGGACATAAGCTCAGGTAATTTCATTCATTACAAACTTAGGGAAAAATCCAAATGTAGGTACTTCAACTTGCAAAGTATATTTAGCATTGAATATGTAGTAAAGACACGCCTCAATAAAGTGTTTTAAATACATTAATTGAAATGTTTTGCTCCATTTAATCAGTATGGACTGTTCTTGTAATAATTGAACTTCTGTTAAAAATCAAGAGCACCATAATGAAATTGCTCTTTGCGAAAAAAATATTCACGAAAGTGATATAAATACTAATTACGAATGAGTATAATGAAATCTTGTCTTATTTATTATTATTATTTCACAGAGTATCAAAATACTGTTATAGGTTGAATAGATGGTAGCGACTTTCCATATGAGTATGGTCGAGTTGCAAAGAAATGACCATAGTTCAAATTATAATTTTGATATATTGGTGATATATTTGGTGAAATCACATAATTTTTTTCTACTTCATCAAGAATATAGATCATGCGGAGAAAAAAACCTTCCGCAGACCACAACGAATTTTGCGTTGTAACTTGTGCCTGCACCTGTACAAGATTCAACTGACCCAGGAACTGAAGGTAAAGGACCATAGACAACGACGTGTATTTGCTGAATGGACTCTTGAGTTGGTGACCGACCCTAATTTTCATTCAAAGATTATCTTCAGCGATGAAGCCCATTCCTGGATGAATGGGCTTCATCGTGAACGAAGAAAATTGTCGAATTCAGGACGATACCACTGCATATGAAAAAGTCACTGTTTGCTATGGATTTGTGGCTGGTAGCGTCATCGGTCCTTATTTTTTGAGAACGACGTTGGCCAGGCCACCACTGTCAACGTCGAACACTATAGGTCGATGATTTCCAATTTCTTTTGGTCTGAGTTGGATGATCTGGACAACAACAATATATGGTTTTGGCAGGACGATACGTGCTTTACAGCTTACGCCATATTGGATATCCTGCACGAGCGATTTGAAAATCTGGTCATCTCACGTGGAGGTGAGTTAACTAGCCACCAAGGTCGTGCGATTTGACACCATTAGACTTCTTTGTGGGTTTTCTTATGTGGCAGGTGTATGCGAATAAGCCACAAATCACAGCAGTCCTCAAAGCCAACATAACCCATGTCATCGATTAAATTCACCCTGATTTTTTTAAGGGCGAAACACAAGCACTACAGGAAAATCCTTAAGGCCTTCTTAAAACGATGTGTCTGCAAAAGTAGTGATCCACATCGAATTTGAATCGCTGGAGATCAAATCCATTTCGATAAGCGTACTCAGGAAGTTCATTCCACATAAACGCAGTTTTCCATATGAGTTTCTGAGTTTCCATATGGGTGTACTGAGTTGAAATTCGAAACGATGGGCAGCCACAGTACGTTGCATATATCTGATATGTAGCGCTCTTGGTGGAATCAAATATGCCAGGTCACTTGAACACTTCTCTTGGACGTATCTATAAAAGTGACAAATATCCAACCTTTCCAGATTATCAAGGTTGCAAGTGATATTCGCGTCTCCAATCAGGCGGATGGCTATTTTCTGGATGGAACCCAGCAGCTTCATGGTATGTTTGGAGGCGGAGCTCCATACATGAGAAAAATACACCAAAGAAGGTCTGATCTGAGCTTAACGAAGTATCAAAAATTGCTGAGGTGTGTACAGTTTTCTAGTTCGGAACAGTATTCCAAGCTTTAAAGGAGCAGCCTTTGCAATTCCAGCAAACCCCCAACAAATTTATCGAACCAGAAAGAGGAATTGTCAGACCTGACAGTATTATATCCGGTTCGGAGAAATTTCTCTTCTTGGAGAAAACCGCTGCTTGGGTTTTTGTGGCATGGAATTTGTACCTTGTTAACTTTCACACCAATTCGAAATTATTTCTAGATCCTCATTAAAATATTGAACCTCCTGCTGCCAGTGAAAATTTATATACGTAGCCGATTTTGTAGAATCCAAATGTAATGACGAGACAGTTGTGCTGTCGTCAGCAGAGCAATATATTGGACTCTTGCTTTTTTCCAGTAAGTCGTTGATATGTAAAAGAGAGGGTTGGAGACAATATGGATCCCTGGGGAACACCAGCGTTGATGGTTAAAGTATTAGAGAGATACCCATCGACTCATGGAAATTTGAACGTTTCAAATAAGCTCCAGAGAAGCTGCGGAGGATATTTGAACGGTTTTATATTCCACACATAATGTCATCAATGTGTCTTTTAAATTTAAAGATAGGAACCGCTTAATAACATGTCCTATATTTCGAATTCTTTACTGTTACAACAGCTTTACAAATTTTGGATAATGGTGCAATCATACTTCATGTTCCTTTGCAGCATCAGGGTTCTATTCATTCAATCAACTCCACCTCATTGTCGTAGTTAACTCTCATCTGTCCTTATGCTTAATTAAAAAACAGTAAATAACGCAAACGATTAACGTTGTATATCAACGGAAGCATCGGAGAAAGAGTAGAAAAAGTGACATGATAACAAATTACTGGAGACGATACGACGAGCCGCTAAATACCGCCAGTTTACATGTTACACACGAGCGTAGTCGAAATGTTTTTCCAAAGGTTGATAAACTTTAGTAACTATTTTGATTTTTTTTCGCTTTGCTTTTTTTGTTGATGACAAGCAAATCTGAGCAAATAATATAGATCATGCGGGCAGAAAGTATATCATTAGCAAGTTATATATAGGACAATCATTTCTGAACATTCAATCGCAAATCATGATTTAGTGTAATATTACCTTTTACAATTCACAAAAAATTTTATTTAAGACAGGTTTCGCTAAACGGTAGTTTTATTAATTGGCCTGTAGTCTACTTTGAGCATATTATGAATTTTTCCATAAGATGCTCAGTAAAATCAAAAGTGAAACGCCAATTTCTTAAAATTAATGTCTAGTTGAAATATTTTCTACTCGTAGTTCGATCGGTTACATTTTTTGAATCATCAGTACATTAGAAATGAATATGCGATGGAATAGGCCGATACTTGACGAACATTTTTGATAACGTCATTTGAGTAACATTTTTATGAGATTTTCACTTAACAGTTCAAGAAACGAATGTATCATAAAATAAATACATACTTATTGTTTGACTCATGCATAAATACATGAGACAAGTTCAACCCGAAGGTTATTTATATTCGGAGCTTATTTGAATTACTGACTGTATTATTTCGTTTCTTTGACTAGACAGTTCTAGATTCCTTTTTCGTAAGTCTTTCTATGGTTCACCATCCTCTACCGTGAGCCACTTACTCGGTTAATACACATCTGTCTTGTAAAGAATTTTGATGACCTGTAAGAAGGCCTGTGAGACTTCGTAGTTCATCCCTACTGTAGTCCAACAACCTCAAAACACCTGCACCAGAACCGGAAGGTGTTTTTGGTCCATGTGTGAAGCAACAACTATCTGCTCTTAATAATTCCTTCTCCCCGAGGATCCAGTCCTCTCTCAGAGACTGGGACTGTCGGAAGACAGTGTGTGTCGCCTCTGTTGGAAAATGATGAAACAGCAGAGCATATACTTTGTGCCTGCCCCGCTGCGGACGGAATCAGGTAGAACCACACTCGTACCATCTGACCTGTAAGACCACTCACCATATACACTAATCGGCTTCATCAAGAAGCTGGGCTTATTTGATAGTTGAGTTTGAAAAGGTTTGAGCCACAATAAACCCTTGCGGGTTGCGGTGGACGGTCGAATAGACTCACTCATTCCTGAGTGTTGTTTCTAAAAAATGTCATCACATTTTAATGAATTGTACTACTACCTAAATAAAATACTGAATAAAATATGAAGATGAATTACAAAGAAATTATGTTTCATCTGCTATCTCAACTAAATATAGGTACGACACTGGCCGGCAAGGGGTTTATTGTAATTCAATAGCAGTTGGGAGAGTCTATACTTGCGCGATCGTTCGCCATCACGTTTGGTGCTTGCTGTATATCATAATAGACAATGGAAGTCCGAACTAATGAAATCATGATCAAACAGAGTCAAGTCAGGAGAACGAGCTGGTCAATCTATGTCTATCGTACCACTGAAACATCCAATTAAATAAGGTGACTTACTTTGACGATAAGGTTTTTTTCTGTATGAAGGGTTCCGCAGCTACCTCATAAGAATCCTCGTTCCACTCGTTGGATTGTGGCTTAGTTGGATGGGTATAGTTCCTTTCTGTTTCGTAAACTTTTGCTGGCTGCAATTTCTCCCGTCTAATTTTTTGTTGAACGGTTGTTCAACAAAAGTTATTCTATACCGACAGAAAGTGATAAGTGAAAAGTTATTTTGTTCATATTCATATTACATAAGGAATATTCTTTGAAAAAAAATTTGTGGAGGGGTCGGTGTTGTACATTGTTTTTTGAAAATTACATCTTCTACAAACTGAAAACTAAAACTAAATCACTAGAGATACAAATAAAGTATGATGGTTAAACTAAACGGACTACAATAACTCACTACAAGGAATTTCATACTGAACTAGACTGAACATACTGAATTAGATGCCTTCCTGAAACACATCAACAACGTAAGACCTTCCATCACTTTCATAGTGGAGAAGGAAGTTCACAACGAATTGCCATTCTTAGACATGTTGATGAAGAAGACCGATACTTAGTGGAAAACATTTGTATACCGAAAACCAACTCACACGAAACAGTATCTGAACGACGACTCCAACCACTATCGATCGACTAAGAGAATAATCATCAAGACTCTATGAGACCGCGCTTTCGATCTCTTTAATACGAAGAAAGGTTTCTAGAAGGAACTAGACATCATCAAAAATGATCTTCAACGGAATGACTACTCGAAAGCGCTGGTGGAACAGACTTTGGCTAGAAGACAGCAGAAGCCTCGCAAGTAAGAGGAGCCGTCATAACCAGTGCTTGCCCTTCCCTGCATCAAAGGAATATCGGAAAGGATGAGAAGAATTGGGTCCAAGTACAACATCAGATATCTGTTTGTATGTTTTTTTTTCGATAAATATTTGTATCAAATTAATCTGATGATCTCTTCAACATTACATCAAGGAAAGGGAGTCGACCGTCTTGTTCAATCTCTATTGACAACTTTATTGTCGGCTCCCGCTTGTTGACTTGTATTTTATTTCATTGTTATTTTTTAATTTTTCTTTTTTATTGGTTCTTTCAGGGATTTCTAAGCATTTTATAGAATATCAGACAAGGAAGTCCGAACTAATGAAATTCATCATGAAATATCAACCACCTTCTTACAGTTACTGCAAGGAAGTTGTTTTACATATTCTTTTTCATAGACCAAGGAAGTCTAGTGTCGATCAACCTGCCTTTTGAAATTGTTGAGACCTGTTCATGACAGCAAGTATTTAGATGCCTTCCAAAGTTTAGAAATTGAAAATTGTATACTGAGAACTATTAACAGCGACAAAGATCCCATTCCAAACAGCACGTTGTAAACTCTTTGACGAATTGTAACTGAAAACTAGGTGAATATTGGGTAGCATAACAGATAGTCTTCAATATTTAAGTAGGGATAAACACACACACACACACACAATATAATACTATAACCTATAGGTATAAAGATTGCATCAGACTTCTACGCCTATGAAGTATGTCTGGTATATAGTAGTTAACATATAAACCACTTTATGACTCCTAGACTAGGAGTAATAAATATTTATGTTGAATCTAGTATGGGCCCATATCGTAACTGCCAATCTCAATCTTTAAAACACACATGGCGCTCTGAAACATGTGTTTATGAAACTACTCGATTTTATTTGACGCTCTCTTGGATAATATCAAAATCGAGTAAGTGTTATTTCATTTGATCTATAAATGTCGACTGTTCGATATAAATAAATCTTGAGCCACTGTGTACAAAACCCTTTGTTCTATATGAGGTATGATGGCAGACAGTTGTTTCCATTTCATTCAATTAATAAGACAAAACAGATAATTTCCGATATTTTAGAATACCTCACCGAAAAATTGATACTGATATCTTTTGAAAATAATTTTTTTTATCCATGGCTTTAAAAAAGTTTTCAAGTCCAAACTTGATATTCTGTAACGACAAAAACTTTTTTTTAGTTTAGTGGCGAAGAAAATGCTTTGCCATCAATATTTTTTCCTTTAATGTTCTGGTGTATGTGTCCGTGTTCTTTTGTTTACTGTCCCGTAGATACGAAGCAGCAGTAATTTATAAAAGCTTCACAGACATCCCGCTGATAATGGTATTTATTAGTGTTTAGTATGGTTGTTGAGCTGTCACATGTTCCTTTATTTGTCACTGATTGGGCTGAATTCGAGGAATCATATTCGCAAACATTCAAATATTCGTTGGCACATTTATCTACTTGAGTATTCGTTAATATGAAAGTCATATTTTCCTAACGATTAGTGACTAGTGTTGCAATCTGGCAATTGACAGCTCTATCGTAAAGTTCGACATCTTTGAGCTATACGTACTCAGAACGTTTTGACATACGCGCGCTATTTTACAGTAACTCAGGAATTAAATCGGGAACATCTTCGTGCTATTATTTTTTACAAATTTCGACGTGGAATAACAAAGCAACAGTGCACGGATGAACTCAATTCAATTTTTGGCGATGAAGCTCCATCAAGGACCAGTCTTTATCAATTTTATGGTAAATTCACTCGTAGCCGTAGTTCACTCCAAAACGAATTTTGTGAATGTCGTCCAAAATCAGTTGTTATTTTTCGAAAACCGTTGGTGCTGTGCGCGAACTGATATTGCAAGATCGTCATGAGACCTATAGTTAGATTGAAACAACCTTAGGCATTAGTGGGACCAGCATACATTTAATATTGCATAAATATTTGACTGCAAAAAAAAACGTTCGCGGTGGATCCCACACAATTTATCAATCGCTCAAAAAAAGGCTCGTGTCGATTGGTCGAGGGTAATGCTCAAAAATACGATCTATTTATTTATTTATTACACAAATAGGGATACAAACAGAATAAATCCAAAAAATATCCTCATTTTATATGAGTAAACAAAATATAAATACTAAGTACATTACACTATATAGTGATGAATATTAACAAAAAACTAAATAAACAGTATATGAAGAACCGATAACTAATTATAAATAGAAATAGATTTCACACACTTCTTAAATCTAAGGAAAGGTAACCTCAGTTTTTCAATATCATTGCAATGAGTATTGAAGGATCTGACAATTCTGCATAAAGTTGGGTTTTCTAAATGGGGTTGCAAAAAGATCATGGTTTCGCAAGTCTCTGCAAGGTGCATTCAATGAAATTTTTGTTATCAATGTAGGACAATCAACACGTTTATTGAATAATTTGTATATCATTGATATATCTTACATTCTTCTTCTACCTGTAAGAGACAACAAAGAATACGTTCTGTGAACTGGACGGAAATTTCCATTGATTATAGAAATGTCAGTTTTACGCGCCAGTTGTTCGACGACTATATACATAAGAGTAATATAGATTAAGAAAAGTTTTTGCATTTCTGAAATGTCTTGCCCAATAAACGATTACACATATTAACGGTCTTCCCAATGTGGGGTTTGAAAATCATTTTGGAATCCATTATCACTCCCAAATCACGTACTTCATTAACTGTTTTGATTGTTTCATTTTCTATCTGATATTGAAAATCAATGAGATTTCTATTTCTGGTAAAAATTATTTTGTGATATTTATCGAGATTTAAGTATAGGCTACTATTGCCACAGATTTCTGCAAATGCTTCAAGATCATTTTGAAATCTCTCACAGTGCTGGATATCTTTGATGGTTCTATAAATCTTGAAGTCATCGGCATATAACAAAAAGTTGGAATGTTGAAATACTTCAACAATATTGTTAATATAACTTATAAAATGTAATGGCCCTAAGTGACTTCCCTGTGGTACACCCGATGTAATCACAAAAAGTTCTGACTGGTAACCGTTAACATCCACAACTTGATGCCTTCTTGTAGTGTATAACAATATCCACACCAGATGATGCTGATCTATCCCGATCTCCGCGAGTCTTTCAATGATCAAGTTGTGACTTATTTCATGGAAAGCCTTGCTGAAATCCGTATAGATCACATCCACTTGCATCTGATCATCCATACTCTCTAACACATAATCTGTAAACTCGATTAAATTAGTATCGATGGATCTACAGGGAAAAAAACCATGTTGTTGTACTATTATTTTATTTTGTGCATGATCTAAAATAATTCTATGCATAATTTTTTCAAACAATTTTCCGGGAATGCACAGTTTGCTGATAGGTCTATAATTCTTAACGTTACGCTTATCACCACCTTTGAGGAGTGGCATGACAACAGAAGATTTTCACTTACTAGGAAATCTTTCTGTCTGTAGGGATAAGTTATAGATGTGAAAAAGGGGTGGTATCAAGTTTTCTTTACAGTTTTTAATAAATATCCCTGGTATGCCATCTGGACCAGAACACTTCCGTATGTTTATGTTATTAATTGCTTCAGAAATTTGTTTTTCAGAAATGCTAACAGAGTAGTCAGAATTACCATTAAGCATTGGACGATCATTTGCAAGCGGGTCGTGAATAAATACACTCTCAAAATACTTAGTAAATAATTCACATATGCCTTCTCCGGTATCTGCTGACAGATCATCTAAAAATACTGATTGGGGTATATTCGAATTATTTTGTTTTTTTATTTTTATATACTTCCAGAGACTTCTAGAATCAATAAGGATTTCATTTTCGATATTATATATATAGTTATCGTAATCCCTTTGAATCAACCCTTTGGAATATCTACGTAATTGAGAAAAAAGTGGATACAGATGTTGTCCTCCATATTTGTTAAATCTTTTGTGTACTTTATTTTTTTCATTTATAGTGTGTATAGTATCCATCATGAAGTAAGTTGGAAATTTTTTTTTGAGTTTATATGTTAGTACATTTCTTCGTATCACATAATTGATTTTTTTGATGGAATATTTCAACTATTGTATCCACATTTTTCTCCATGAAACAATGGACCCAATTTATTTGCACGGGTTCCAAATTTATTCTATCATAAGGAGTTTTGTTGAAGTTCAATTGAATGCTTGATTTTTTAAACAAATATTTGAGTTTATGAAATTCAAAATCAATATTTACCGCTGGGTGATGTAAATCTTCTCTGATTAAAGGATCAGAACAATGAGTGATACCTTTGATACCTATTTTGTTACAAAATACAAGGTCTAGGATCCTATCATTTAAATTTTTATTATAATTGAATTGCATGAGTTCCAGAAAAGAACACATATCAATAATTTCAAAATATTTGGAGTGGACATTGGTCGCTTCAAAGTAATCTTCACACAATACGGGAATCCATTCAATAGTTGAAAAGTTGAAATCGCCTATTAGCATTACGGAAATTAGATAAGAAAGCATAATAAGCCAAATAGTCATTAGAAGATATGTTGACACAGCATATATACAGTGTGGTACCTTTAACTGGAATAAATTCAGTAGAATTGTAACAGAATGTTTCTTGCAAAATTCCTGAGACAGGTCGATTTTGTTTTCAAGAGAGATACATTTCTACATTCTAATGAACCAAATTACATGCATCCCT
This sequence comes from Leptinotarsa texana, assembly GCA_015342105.1. Lineage (NCBI taxonomy): Eukaryota > Metazoa > Arthropoda > Insecta > Coleoptera > Chrysomelidae > Leptinotarsa > Leptinotarsa texana. The sequence goes on from WOGN01002694.1 coordinate 21,712, forward strand.
TACATAGGGTAGCTACCCCCTAATTTTTTTTTAATGGCAATAAGGGTTGATTTGTATTACATTTCAAAGACATATTATTCCTCTAAACACCAGTGCTCGATTTTTAAAATTTCATCGATTAGTTTCCGAGATACTATCAATTTAATAATTTGCACAAAAAATTAGCATTTTTCAAATTATCCTCATGTCTTATGAAAAATGCGCAGTTGAGCATCTATTGAATTAAATCTTATTTGTACCATTTTTTTAACCGTTACCCTAATGTTTATTGTAAAACTAGATAGTTCACTATAATCTCCTTGATCAAATTTCAAAAATCGATTACTGTTGTACTGTGAAATAAATTGTTTCTAAAGCACATTACAACCCAACCTTTATTGCTATTCAATAATTTTCTAGGGGTAGCTACCCTGCTTAGGAGTGTACGTAATTTGATTTATTACATTGTTAAAATGTTTCTTCCTTGAAGGCAAAACCGAACTGTTTAAACATTTTCTTCAAAGTTTACAGATAATGTCTTAGAGAGTATGGGCGATCAGATGCAAGTGGATGTGATCTATACGGATTTCAGCAAGGCTTTCAATAAAATAAGTCACAACTTGATCCTTGAAAGACAAGCGGAAGTCGGAATAGATCAGCATCTTCTGGTGTGGATATCGTCATACACTACAGGAAGGCATCAAGTTGTGGATGTTAACGGTTACCAGTCAGAACCTTTTGTGGTTACATTTGATGTACCACAGGAAAGTCACTTGGGACCATTACTTTTTATAATTTATATTGACAATA
>WOGN01002695.1:0-16323 GCA_015342105.1 Leptinotarsa texana
TTTATGACTCGAGAGTACAAACGTCGTAAGCCACTGTCAACATTTCAAGTGTTTTTGAGCACTCTGTTTCATGTTTCCATCAAAATTGCATTAAAATTATTTGCAAAAAAAACACTTCTAACCTGTATGCCTCTCACCAACAAACTAAACATGCTAAACAGCTGAAACTTTGAAATCATATAGTAAATAGAACTTTTGAATAATCAAATTTTGACATTTCAAGTTCCCAGCGTTCTGACGAAAAAAAAAGAATGCTGCTTGTGGGAAATTAAAACATATTACCATAAAATAAAATTGAGATTACTCGAAAAATTATTCCGGTTTTTCAAAGGTTATCAGGATAGAATTTTTACCGAAAGTATAAAAAACGTGGGTGAGGTACACAAGTCTATTTCGAGTCATTCACCTTTCGAACCCTTTACCTTCTCCGAAAATGCACCTGTCATCAGGAAGAGAAAGGTGTGTCACTTTCCCAACCCTGCACAGACAGAGGTGTGGTGAAACCACCCTTGCCGTATCGTTAAGCATCTGTTTCCAAGATTAACGATGCACGAGATGGTCTAGACAGGCAGGGTTGAGGGATTATATATAGGATTGGTTCGGGAAAATATCCAGACACGAATAACAAAACATATCCATTAACTTCCTAACAATTACAGAAGTCAAAATAAATGTAAATGATAATCCTAGAGATGTCGCTCGTAGAATATATCAAATATAATTTCGTAATATCATCACATGCTTTTATTTTCATCGTCGATTCAAGTAACGTTGGAAAGTGCTAGGAATCACACTTTGAAATGGAAAACCTCGCCAATAATAATAATAATCGTCTTTATTATTTCCACATTCAAAAGAATAATATTAGAAAAAAATATTAGAAATCAAGGTTCATATATGGAAATAAACGGAGAAGTTTATTTTCTGTCGCGTAAACACGACAAAAAATATTCTTCCACTTAATCCGAAGTTTCGCCCACAAGATTGTCGTTCACAGGAGGGCGGACAGCTGGTTAAGGAAAAAAATACATTTTTCTTACTTGGTTTTGCAAAATATCATCTTCCGAGTCAGATTTTCCTCAAAATAGCACAAAATATTTGTAACACCTAAAGCTGTAACTTTCGGAGAGGATGAAAAACCAAAGTATCCTCAAACAGGCAAATGAAAAATATTGAGTTTTCAAAAATAACGGGGCACTAAATTCTCAGAAATTACTGACATTTTTGCCATAATCTGTCTTTTGAAGTGGTGTACGGAAATTATATTAAACAGGCGAGGAAGAATGATGATAAATATATAGAATCACAACCTTGACAACAATATTTTCGTTTTAATGCAATACTATTTCTGAGAATTTAGTGTCTACTATTATGGAATTGTACTAACCCTGAAGAGGCATAAGCCTATAGCAGGGTCCCTCTCAAAACACACTACCACAAACATTATGTAATTTAACCCAAATTTTGTATAAACATTTTTGACTTGACTACTTGGAATTGTACTATAGTTATTTTAATGAACTACCTTATGGCTATCAATTGAAAGAAGTTAGGTACTGAAAATAATAAGAAATTAAATTGAGTCACTCTAAATTCAATATAGGGGACTGCCCAAGATGACAGACTAGTTATTTTTTATGCCATCCCATGATATGGATGTCAAATATAAGAGATTGATAAAAAATACGAAGAATGAAATGAAGTCACTCCAATTAAATGTGTGTTTTTGATGCACATCCCATGAAATGGATATCAAATGAAAGTGTTCAAAAAAAATGGCGCAAAACAAGATGGCAGTCACACCAATTTTAAAGTCTACGTAAAGGTTAGGTTATCACATTTCACAATTTATATAATATAAAATCTTGTCGCCAGACTAACCTCTCCAAATCTCGCGACAAGTTTTCATATCATATTATTGTGTAATATTAGAAATTTATTTAAATTAAAAGGGATATCTTTTTATAAGATAAATTTTTGGGAAAGCAAGGTTTTTCTTTCCACTTCTCAATCTTTATACAAAAAAAATATGGGAATCTTCCAAAAACAGGAAGGAAGCAAACAAACTCTATACTCCTCTCAATTTAAATAAGATTCCTATGGCTGGGATTTAATCAAATGAGCGAATGAATGTCATTACGTCATCGATTACATGGGTAGATTAAACTCACTGGTGACATAAAGTCGTAATTTTATGAACGAATAATTGAGTGATTTTTCTTATAATTTCATCCATATTTGGTGCTGAAGAGCCCATAAGGAAAGTGTCACGCTGAAACATCGGATATCCACCAGTGAGGATGACAGTGTTCCATATAAGTGAAATTTTACTTCTTACATTTATTTTATTGGGTAGGAATCCTGTGAATGATATCTGATTCGATTTCATTACGAATGTTTGTAATACAAACGGATTCCCACCTTTTTTTGTATAAAGATGATGGAGAAGTAGAAAGTCAAAACCTTTCCCAAAGAAAAAAAGGGAGTTGACGTTTAATTTGATCTTTTTGGAGCATATAAATAAAAACTTTTCACAATCAATTAATTTCCCTAGAATCAGCGGCAGTATAAAAATTGATAGTGTAGTTAGTCGACAGTGAGAGTTTGAAAAAAGCAAGTATGAGAAAAAGTGGGAATCAATCGTGGAGGTTTTCTAAAGTTGAATATTTTTTTACTTGTGAATCCCGAGAAGGGTAACCAAGATCGGTTGTGATTCCAAAAAAATAAGAATAAAGAAGTTCAGCAATTGACATACCGTTCGATATACACTTATCCCTTGGCATGTTACAAACTGCAGTACATTCAATTTATTACGAACATTTAGTTGTCAAAAATATTTGTTTCAGACTGCAAAATTTGGCTACCGTTAGAAAAAAGACTCGGTAACTGAAAAACGTGACTATATCAATCGAAACGTTTCATAATATCGAGAAGAAACCCAACTATCTCAACCTTCATTTACTATGAAAATTTGATTTGATTATTCAATTAAAAGCTACATTTCATTTAGATTTTATACGTTTCAGTAGTTCCTCTTGAAAAAAAAATTAGGCTGTATCCGGGACTTTTTCCAGTAAAAATACAGAGTGTACGACTAAAAATTACTCAGACTCAACAAATGATAGTAGCCGAGTTTCACCGATATAGAAGGCAGTTCTGCAAAGATTCATACGGGTTTTTGACAGGTGAGTTGATTACTATAAATCGAATATCAATCAACAGCAGTTTATCAAGAATAAAATACTTTCCAATCAGATAATGCATATCGCCATATTTGTAGAAGCACGAGCGATGTCAGTATGAGTAGTGGTTTCTCCATAATGATAGACACGTAGGAGCGGTAGAAAAAAACAAGATAAAACGAATTGTAAACATCCATGTTACAACAAACGTGATAACAATCTCACAACTGGAGTATCTAATCCACCATTCGGAGTGAATATTCAAGATATTCTCAACTTCGACGTGAAAATCAATAGAAGGTAGGTTTTTCCGCCATTACTTCCAGGTAGAAGACTACGCTACCTACTCAAAGATTCCGGTTTGGAATTAAAGGTGTTGATTTGAATTGAATCAAACCATTCATCAAATAATGCCAATAACAAAATCATTATGATACTAGAAAAATTGACATCGAAAGGCCGTGAGTTCGATTCCTATTTGAGCAGATCTTTTTCTCGAGAGTATTCATCAAGTGGTAGTTGAGATGATGGTGCAACGTTAAACGGCTGACGCACAGCGAATAGCCATCATGCTCTTTAGATGGATCGGGAATTTCTTCAAATTACATGTTCATTTCATGAGGCTAAATGACCGAAGTAGCCGACACAAAAAGAATCCCCATTGCCCAAATTGATATTGGTGTTCCCCAGGGTTCTATCTTGGGCCCCGTCGTCATCTCGATTAGACAGAAAGTGGTGTAGAGCCCAGGCTTTGCAACAGATCTTTATTAGAACCTAGCTTAATATCTGACTTAAATTTGAGTTTCCTGTCGTTTTCATGATGTAACCTTCATAAAAGGAATCGCCATGTCAAATCTTCCAAATGCAAAACTATTGATTGCTTCATTATAGCTATACTTGGCAGTATCGTTACAAAGTGCTTTTTTCGCGTCAATCAAATTTTTTTTCAAGACTGAGAGCACTTTGAACCGGTGAATCTTCTAGGGCATGTTTCAAATGAACAAATAAAGAGAACTATAAAGTGCTAACGACTGTTTTCAATTGTGGTGGCATTTATGGAATGATTTGCACATTTTCTTGTAGCTAAAAACATAGATAGCAACATTATTATCATCATCGCTCATTCGTGAGTAAGTAATTCATAAAACCTATGGGTTCTCTGGTGCGTACTTCGTATTATATGGTAGTGTTATGGTTTGGATGGGCCACCCCGTATCTTCAAAAACTAAATTGGTCCGATAAGCTGATCGCCGTTCGCTCGCAGCTCGTCCAAATGGAGAATTCGTTCCTTGAAAAGAAAGGAAAAAAAACGAACAGCTGATCTGGGTTTTGATAAAGACGTTCTCTTCTGGTCTTGTGAATGTGTTGGTATTTCGGAATTGTGCCTTTTTCTCTATTGTGCAATAAGATTTGAACTAATATAAGTTATTTACTTGACTTACAAGGATAGGGAAGGGCACTAAAGTGAGAAGTCGAGTAGGAACGTTATGTAGGAGTAGAATGTGGCTTATTATAGTTAGTTGAGTGCTTCAAAGTTAAGAAGGAATTGGTTTTCATCGTTGCCTCTGCTCCTGGTTATGGTGGAGAAGCATTTCAAAGCGATATTAGGAAGAGCGTTTCGCCAATAATATTCACTACAGGGCGGATAAAATACTGTATAAGCAATTGCGCCTTTTCCTTTGTTACTTATTTTGGATATTTTGGACGTAAAGACCCTCAAGAGGTAACTTAACACGTATTCAAGAGCAACTTGTGAGTGACTTTATTTTTTTTGTGCACTTTATAGGGTTTCAATGAGGGGCCACTATTCCTGATTGAACTTGATGTGGAAGTTAATGAAGTAACCAGTTGCTTCTACATGCAATATTGCTGTCTTGGTCAAATGGAATCGGTAGTTCTCAACTCAATTTCCCGTCTAAATTCTCCGGAGGAAACCGTAGAACTTGTAGTTGTTAGGAATGCTGATTTAATTCAAAATTCAAGTTTTGAAATGGCCTTCCAGGTTTATTGAATTATTGGTCAATTCTATTTCATTTAAACCCTCTGGTTCAGTAATTTGAGCAAGGACAATACAAAGAAAATAAGAGAAAAAACATTTATAAGATTACGCACTTGAAATAAGAGAAATAGGAATTTTGAAGAGAATTTCAATGACGTTCTTCTCAAAAAAAAATTATTGTGTTTTGTTTCTAAGGTAACGTGACAACGTGACGTCACTGCGGCGCGTTAGCCGAGTTTGTTTTGCCTTTTTTTCGTTCTGAGTAAATACATATGAGATGTTTAGGGGTACTTCTTTCTTTTGTGTGTATCGTTCCGATACCCGATATCGTTCATATCCAGTCATTCTGGGCAGTCTACTAGTTAAGACTGGCTCATTGAAACTAGTGGCGCCCATTTAAATCAACTCAGAAAAATCGAATAAAATTAATCTCTCAACCGACACTTGAGCTTGGGTACGAGTTCACGCACCTCAGCTAGGTGCGTGAATAAGGTGAATAAGGGTACCTAATATTTGAGTAGTGCGTAACAGTATCATATTATTAGTTTATAATTCATCTATAACGCGATTACTACAGCAGGTATTGATGCCATAATGAACAATATTCAATACATATGATCATTTGGACTATACTCACGTCTGTGGCTAACCGTTCTACGATTTGTCTGTACGATTTACAGTCCACCTCATTGAATGATCGGTTTCACAACGATTTGTATCGTCTGTGAAACATATTGTTATATATTGGCACTATTTTTCTAAAATTTTTTGAAGTGTAGTTCTGTAGCTTTTGTAAGATAAGCTTATTTGTATACCCTTCCGGCTAAACTGTTCCAGAATTCAGAATGAAATATTCCAGCCGGAAAGTCATCACCAGAATATGAAGCTACCTGTCCCAACAAATCTCGGGAAGCGGAATCATTACAATGTCCGATTAGAGCCAATTAAACGGCATTCGCTCCAATTCTGCCTTGCATAACTTGTCAATTAAAATTAATAACTTGAAACTTCTTCTGGCCTAGTAGAAAATTCATAACCTTATAGGGAACGTTGGCAGCCGCTTTCATTCAAGTCTTCGCTTGTGAACGTGGTGAGCAAAAAATACGTTCAATTAAACTTTTAATTCGCGACATAATTCCAAAGAACGATCGGCTCGCATTCCGATCTTTCAATCAATTTATAATCCGACGACCTTGTTCGAATCAGTAGCGATGCGAGTATATATAATTTTCCACAACGTGCTTTCTGTCGTGGGTTACATCAAATCAATCCGACCACGGGGTACTCATGCAAATGAGGTCGTTGCTGGAAGATGGTGTACATCGGGCGGAGTTCGACAGAGAAACAAAACCGTCAAGACGGGCCGTTTCACAAACGACGGATGATCGACCATCAAAAATGCGTGGGCGTCGGTCGAGACAGTGGTTGATGTGGACCATCGGTTAACGTCATAGATACTCATTGAAATGGATATTTTCACGAGGTGGGGAATAATCAAGTTACGTTTATTGAGCAGTATTGTTTTTGAATAAGTTTTCGCATTTTTTTGTTTGATTGTGCCCCGGTTTGTGCACTAACTATGAAAAAAGATCCTCCTAATAACAGCAAAACAACAAAAATCCTGTATCTGGGACCCATCTTCTAAAGTACTTGTGATGCACTGTTTGGAACCTTTGGTGTAGTAATGAACAATACTGAAGTTTAATCCCAACACCGTTGTGTTTCAATCACCAAGTGTTCATCTTCAAGAGATGAGAAGAGAAGATCACATGGTGATCTTAAAAGTAACGGTTTGGTGTTGGGATTGAACCCAAGTAATATTCATTTTCAATAGTGTATAGGCGAATTAACCTTTATTGTGAATACTTAAAGCTATCGGCATCTCAAAGGCCAAAAAAACCAATACGGAGAAACCTTTGGATGTTCATCTAATAAAATCATTGAAAAAAACAATATACCTACGACTGTTACAAAAGCAATGAGATTGCTTCAACTGAAATCATAAGGAAGACATTGAATACTTCCGGCCATAACGTGACCTGCTGGAATAAAACTCTTCAGAATTGGATAAAAAAACTAGGATTGAGATTTAAAATAATAAAAAAACGTCAAACAGTTATGGAAAGCTGAAGAATAGTGAAGAAGAATTTTCTATTTGGACGAAATTTAGTATGAGTCTCACGATACAGTTACGAAAGGGTGGACTGATGGTTCGAGAATGTGTACGCCTAACATGCCTGCAAACAAAGGATCGCGACTAATCATTGTGCATTGCGAAGGAAGTAAAGGATGGGTTCCTGATTCTTTGAAAATTAGTTAGCTCCCTAACTATATTATTAAAGGGAAGCTGTTGGAAGGTAGGTTGCACTATATCTTTTACTTGAAATAATAAACAATGCGATGTAAAACATAAAGTTAAAAAGGTAGAGGCTGAAATATTACTATATTAATGCAAGATTTTTAAAATTCGATGGCGCAAAACAACAGGAAGCATTGAAGATACTCAAGTTCTTATAGTTAGTTCGTTGTGGTGTATTGCGTCGAATGAAGAAAAAGATTTTCGAAAATATACGAAGAATTTGCGTGAATTTTCTCGCAACTTTGACTTAAGGGTAACGAAGGCACCTTCAATTTGCCGTTCTAGGCATAGCGAACGTATATACCAAAATACGTCTTTCTGCACATGAAGTGACAAAGACATGATATTGGATAGATCTCAAATACACTATGATAACTGATCGTACTGTGACAAATTAAAGAATTTACTATCTTAAACAAATTTATTTCCAACAATATTTTACTATCACAAACTAATTTATTTACAACACTTAGCAACTAATGCCCAATTTATGTTGACTATTTGAATTCCTTGTTTAACCGCTCGATTCACTTTCTCACTCAACTGTCCTCTTGGGTCGAGAAGCCGGCTTATATAGTGTAACGGTTCTTTCCACAATTCTGTAGTCGTTTCGGTACTCAACTAGAGTTTCACCGGCGGTTGCCGACTGCATTCCTTTTGCGGTGATGTCATAAGTTTACTCGCTGGCCGACATATCGGTCAGGGGCGGCTTCAGATTCGTTACAAACTACTTATTCGACTGACAGTCGATTGCGACCGATTATCCTGCTAAGTTTCCTGTCTAGTGAATATTACAGGGTAGACATGGAAGCCAGAGCGAAGTTACCAATAGAGGATTATGGAATGAATAGAATGTTGTGTCGGAAACTGAGGAATGAATTCTTCGCGCAACACAATCGAGAAGTAAGTCCACAATGAATTGCCGTTTCTAGACGTGATGGTGAAGATGACCGGCAATAAATGAGAAACACCTTTATATCAAAAATCGATTCATAAGGTGATTACCTGAATTACGAATTCAATCTGCAATCCATCAAAAGAGGAATCGATAAGACCCTAATTGATTGTATATTCAGGGTCTGACACAAAGGGAGAACTCTAGAAAGAACCCAGTCATGTCACCATGGTCTGATCTTCAACAAAAATAGTTACTCGAACAAGTTGTTGTAATTGACCCTGGTCGATAGAGAGACAAGTCGTGCCACCCAGAACCATCCCTTCCTAACATTGGAGAACTGCCAGAAAGGATGAGAAAAATTGGATCTCAGAACATAAGAATTCGATTCAGATCCAAGAGCATCAGCACAAACTGCTGTCATTGGACGTGCGTTTTACTCAGTTAGCAACATCAGGAGAAGACTAAAACTGTTATGTTAGCATCATCATTTCATGATGATGCTAACTTGGTTGGCGAAACGCACACCGAGCATCAGCACAAACTACTGTCACTGGACGTGCGTTTTACTCAGTTAGCAACATCAGGAGAAGACTAAAACTGTTATGTTAGCATCATCATTTCATGATGATGCTAAATTGGTTGGCGAAACGCACACCGAGATACATTATTTTATTTGTTTGTTTGCTTTTTCTGTCAACCAGCTGTCGCACCTCTACGAACGATAACCCTCAGAAGTCGAAATTTGTGCGAGCTAACAATGTCTCACCTTTTAACAAGTGATTTCTAACACGGGTTGGACGATAGCAAGTGAAAATCGATCGTTCAGCCGGCGGCTTGACAATCGACTAACACAGCGGTCGATTGAGTCGGTGAACAAAGCACCCACGTCGAACCGACCGGTGTAGGAAAATAACTTTTAATAGCATTTGTCAATTGAATTCGCTAAAACTACGACGAGCACAAGAAAAACTCCAAGGGAGGAGAAACCAGCAACTGGACCCACCAACATTAAATCAAGTGGTCCGAATCTGAAATCATAGACAGGGAGGAACGCTTGTTGAAAAGAAAGTTCAAAGATGCTGCTTACATGTTTAAAAACAATGCATTCAGCCAGGCTAGCGTGACGATCTGTGACATATGGAAACCTCTAATCAAACGTGAAACCTGGCTTATGGTTACTGAAACGAGAAAGAGAGAGAAAAAATTGACGTTCCGATATACTACATTTTTTAAAACTTAGTCCCCCGGTATGTCATCAGGATTGTGCAGGTTATTATCCAGCCTTTTTTCGACTAGATCTTTGGGTGTCATGGCTGACAATTTATTTGCATCAAAACAGTGGGTTCTTGACAGATCATTTATTACTGTTTGTATTCTACATCGTTATTACCTTTCAAGGTATTGTTCGTTCTGATTGTAATTCTAATTATCCTATATCGTTATTATCGTTAACTGATTATTATTGATTGTTATAAGAGTGTTGTATCCTGAATATTATACCCGTAATGATTCTGTTTTGTTATCGGTAAAGATTTTTTTTCGTTGCAATTGATGGTACTTGTTGATAGCCTTAATTTTTGGATTACATTGTATTATATTGGGGTTTGGTAGTTCATAGGTCGGAAATACCTCTACAGGCGATACTGAAAAGAAAAATTTAAAGCGATTTCAAAAACATTGTATCGTCTTAGATTTTCAAGGCAAATCCCGATTGTAGACCATTCAAACAGCTGAATATTACGCAGCGAATCAAAATGCAAAGCACTTGTAAAATTTAAATACGGCAATGAATCAAAGCTTCTCCGCGTTTGCGACCCAGAATACAGAATAATTCGTTTCCATATATGGCATATTAACTCTCACTTTGAGCCCGATTTTTTTCTCGTTTGTGAGCTAATTAGACGTGCCATTACAAAGCAGGTTAATTCACTCCTACCAAAACGACTTACAAATTTTTGAATGTGTGTCAATTAAATACGCAGGAGCACTGCTTGCATTGTGGTTGCATTGCGTTTTTCTTTTCGTCGAATGCTTTATTGCGAAACTAAATTTATTGCATCAATAAATGCCTTAAAGTTGTTCGAATTTTTTACTGCCAATTCGTGAAATAATAAAGTCTTGTTTATGTGAGACGTTTTCTGAAATGTTTTTCCATGATGTCATCGAGTAGGAGTGTGTCCTAAATTTTTGGTAAAAGGTATCATGGTGGAGAAACATACACATATGTTTGTTAATTATTATGTTATCAAAATGTGTAACCATTCGAGGTGTTGAGAGTTGAGCCTAACGAATAAAACTCATAACGAAAACCACGATAGTATGAAAAACATATTTGAACAAATAAATTTTATCGAAAGGGGTATACGGTGATGGTCCCAGAAGTACCCGGCCTGACCTAGAGACGGCAGCAGTTGTTTGAAAAATATCACTGCATTAGCCCGTGGGTTGGGCTACCTATCAGGCTCGTCCCCAGGTGCGGGGACTGGGGTTCAAGCTAAAATGTAAGGAATCGTGCCAATAGCTGAATGGCCGCATGGTGATATGCGGTCACAAACGATCCTCTTGGGAAACTCTAATATTGCGGGGCTCTGCTAGAGGTGACCAACTCTTTCCTTGCTACTCGTGGGAACACACATGAATGAAATCTAAGGCGGTGGCTGGGGATGAACAGAAATGTCCACCCCAATATACCGCTTGGAATGCGGCTGGACATAGCAGATCACCTCCAACAGCAAGGGTAGTTCCTGCGGCAGGCGCCAAGAGCTCCGCCTTGAATTAAGGCAAGGAACCAGCTGCCCCTGCATGAAAGCTCCCTCATTTGTGCACCTCTACGGGGGGAGTCCCCAGAAGGTTGAAGAAGCCGCGCAACAACAGTAATATCGCTGCACCTTCCAAAAACCTCGCGGAGGCCACCGTGATACACCTCAAGGTTGTCAAAGAGAGTGTATGTTCGGCGAGTCTTGGCCTATACCTGCCAATATAAAGGAGATGTCTCCTAGTAACCTGTTCACCTTCCTGGAAAGGGCAGGATGGACTATGACCTAGGAGGACAACTCCTCGGAAGGATGTACAGTGGGTCACATGTGGCCTAAGTGCTGTGAGTATACACTCACCCTCCCTACTCTACAGATACATATCAGTGCATTAGAAAGTACACAATCTGTAAAGCATATGTTTCAACTTTGAAGACGCTGCGTTGTTTAGTATTTATTTAACAGCAATCAATAGCTTAATTGGTCATCGTTATGTGGTACAATACTTTTATTTGAAAGGCCTCAGCCCAACCAATATAGAAGCAGAACTGGATTCTACCCTGGGTGAGTCTGCTCCTTTGTTCACAATAGTAAAAAGTTGGGTAGCAGAGTTTAAACGAGGCCGTACGAGCTGCCAAGACGAGCATCGCAGTGGTCGACCAAATGAGGTGATTACTCCAGAAACGGTGAAGAAAATCGACAAAGCGGTATTAACTGACTGAAAGTGCGCAAGCTAGCAGACTTAGTAATTTCAAAAATTGCGGTACATCGTATATTACCTGAAAATTTGGACATGAGAAAGCTGTGTGCAAAATAGGTGCCGCGCTTGCTCACACTAGAGTAAAAACAGTGCCGTGAAGATGTTTCAATTGAGTGTTTATAGCGAAGTTTAACAGCAACAAAGGAAAATTCTTGCATCGTTTCATAACAATGGATGAAACGTGGGTCCAACAATTTACACCCGAGACAAAAAAAAAACAATGGACTCAAAAGAGAGAACCGGCTCCAAAGAAGGCGAAAGCCGTTTCATCTCCAGGCAAGGTCATGGCATCGGTCTTTTGAGATGAGCGTGGGATAATTTTCATTGGCTGTCTTAAAAAACGTAAAACTATCAACGGCGAGTATTATGCAGACGTATTGCAACGTTTGAGTGGAAAATCAAGCGAAAACGGCCGCAGCTGCTAAGAAAAAAGTGTTGTTTCATCAAGACAATGCACCAGCTCACGTTTCCATTATCGCAATGACCAAAATTAACTAAATAAAGTTTGAATTGCTACCTTATGAACCTTATTCGCCAGATTTAGCCTTCTTGAAATAGTTTCTGTATACAAAATTGAAAAAATGGCTCAGCCAACGATGAATGAGTTGGCTATTTTGAAGAGCAAGACAGACCTTATTGTAAAAAGGTATTGAACTTATTGAGCGTCGCTGGGAAAATTGTTTAGAGCTGCAAGTAGATTATGTTGAAAAATAAATAAATTTTTTCCAAAATTTTTCTTTGTTGGGCCGCGTATTTCTGGTACCACCATCGTATTTTTATAAGATTAACTTTGTTTGTAGGAAGATGGAGAAGTAGCAGGCCATAACCTTTTTTTCAAAAAAAATATGTCTTTGATACTATCCAAACATATGATACATTGTATGATACATTATTATGAATGATAAGCACCAGTTTAGATCGCCTCATAGCTGACATTTATTCTTGGTTTCAAAGAGGCAAAAACAAAATATTCTATTTTTAGGACTTATAAAGTTGGTCGGATTGTTTGAATCAAATCATCAACTTGAACGATGACGTAAGGACTGGGTTTTTTCTGCTATGAATACATCAAATATTTACAAACAAAAAAATATGATGCTGACTAGCCTAAAAATATCCGAAAATATGTTGATATGAGTATTGTCAAAATTTTCCTTGTAATCCATCATATACGGACTGTTCGAAAATAACGTGAACGATCAAATTTCGCAGGCTACATACATTCGATTAGAAATTCACAGTTCCAGTGGTTCAGCATATTTGATTTATTGGAGAGAAGCATAAAACTTAGAAATGTTTTACGTTTTCGGCGATTTTCTGATCTATTGTGTGTTTGTGTTGAGCTCAACACTTGAAATATTGAGAGTGGCATACGGTGATTGTACTCCGTGTCAGAAAAATATACAATTGATCAACGGCGATCCAGATTTGCCTAAAAAGGTCATAACTGGACCAAAGTCCAATCTTCCCAATGGAAGAGCTCTAAAGAGCTAAGACAAAAAAAGCATGCCAAGTTCAATCAAATGTTAACGTTTGGCACACTGTTTTCTTCGATTACCGTGGCGTACTGCATCAGGAATGCTTACCACATAGTCGTACAGTCAAAAAGGAGTATTGTCTTGGAGTTACGCGCCGTTTGCGAGAAGCAATAGAAAGAAAACGTCCAGTATTTTTCGTAATTTTTTGGCCAAAAACAACACCGTAATCATACCTCAGCCACCGTATTCACCAGATTTGATCCCTCCCCCCTACGACTTTTTCCTGTTCCCAAGATTGAAGATACCCATGAAAGGACGGCGTTTTGTGACGATTCAGGAGAAAAAAAAAACAAATCGCTGGGAGAGTTCAAGGATATATCAAAAAGTGCATATCAGAACTGCTTTGAGGATTGAAAAAACGCTGGCACGTGTGCATTACATCGGAAGGGGGCTACTTTGACGGTAACAAAATAGAAATCGGTGAATAAATAAATATTTTTTTGAAAAAAATGAAAATTCACCTTATTCATTGAACACATTTTGTACAACCAATTTTTTAAATCGCATCTATTGTTAAACAGTATCCCTATAAAACTGTCTATTTTAGGAAAAGAAGTAACATATATGACAACTCTTTTTAGTATTTCACCAGATTATTTATTTCTGTTATCTATTTCAACAGTCTGAAAATTAGATAATAAATCTTATCATCTATAATACAAAACGTAATATCGAACAAGCAGCACATGCCCAATATTGGAGAACCGAAAAGTCTACTGTCGCCGCCTTGGAAAACGACCATGAAATAAATGAAAATTATGGAGCCTATTGTTTATCTTTATATGAATTATTCTGTTAAAATCATTGGAAACTTTCACAAGTAAATATCTCGTCAGTTCGTATCCAACAAATTATTGTCTAAAAGTGACAGTTAGATATAGAAGACTTTTGAAGTTGGGAGACCTGAGAAGATTGTTACAGTTCTGGTGTTTAGGAGCAATGCTCGTTTTAGAGTTATTCAGTTTTATGAGCGAATTTTTGATAGCTTTCGTTATTGCAATTTTTGTAGGGAGGAATGTTACTTTTTATAGCCGAAATAATTTTCTGAAGCAGCTTAGTAGTTTTTGGGATTGTCCATTACAAACAAATATATAAACAAACCAACTTTTCTCTTTATATTGGTCTAAATTTCAATAACACATTGTATTGCTACACCGTTGCTTCCCCCCCCCCCCCGAAGAACAGCTTCTGATCAGAAAGATAAGATAACATATCATGACGTCACGAAGTTCACGTAAAAAATCTATCGCCAATATAGAGGAGTGTTCGAATGTAGTAAGTATATATTGCTTAAATTGAAAGGGATATATTTTCGCTTGTCCCCAAACGCTAGAAGAATGTATAGTACAGATCTTCATCGATTGGACTAAACATCAAGCTGCAGTAATGTGGCTAAGTAGACGCTCAATAATACATGAGATATTAATAACTGCGTTACAGATCAAAGCTGGGAGAAATAATGTAGTTGAGAAGAGTTACTTTTCAAAAACTAGTGTAGTTTTTGAAATTACGATGGATCTTCATCCCTTACATGGGAAAATTGATCCACTAATTGCAGAGCGATCAAAGCGAAGAGCAAAATGAATGTTTTGCACAACTCAAAGATTGTTCGTTTGACGTACAGAAATTCATTCTGCAGGTGTAATATTTTCAAAGTCGAAACAGGGGGAGGGGGGTCAACTTTCAGTATCATCGTACGAAAAAAAACTGAAAAATAGATAACTAATCAAGTTTTATTTCTTCTACTAAATATTGGAATTATTTTGATAAAAAAAATCATATTTTGTCAGGAGATGTATTTTTCCGCGACAAAATCGCGGGCCATATAGGCATCATAGAAAAAGCCGAATACTTTCGTTGTATGTGAAAATAACCTCGGAGCCCAAATTTTTCAAAAGATATGATTTTTTTTATCAAAATGATGATTCCTAACCCATGTTAGGAATCACACGTTAAAAGGTAAGACCTCGTTAGTCCTTAGCTCGCACAAGTTTCGACTTCTGAGGGTTGTCGTTCGTAGGATTGCGATAGCTGGTTAAACATTTTTTTAAACAGTAGAATAAGTATTTATTGAAATATTGAGCTACAGAAACACATGAAATTTAAACGGACACAACTAGTGAAACATCCTAATAGATTGCATAGACTAAATAAATTGAATGAGTAAATCATAATATACACAATTAATTCAAATTCTAATGTACTTTTTAAGAAACTCCAACTAATTTCCATAACAATGTCTTGGTACTTGTGTGTTTGTTGCATAAGGTTTTGCCGTAAACTAGGTCTGGTCGCTTTATTTGAATATTCCTCATAACATTTTCCATAAACATCGCTTTCAACTAACACTGTGTGGTTGAATAATGAATCGAGATTCAAATCTCAACATTGAATCGCATTCGAGAAAGGAAATTCCATATAAATGGATTAATGGATAATGATAATGAAGCCATTTACTCAATTAACGAAAGAGAGCCGAGAAATTTATTCGTTGCTTCATAAAAACCGATATGCATGTTGTCTGAGGATTATTTATTAATAGCCGTAAGTGAGCACTTATTGGTTGAATGCAGACACTTCAAAATAGCAAAAGCGCATCGGGTGTGAGTTATCAAAGCTCGTGTAATATGGATGTTACAGTAATTTAATAATAAATCCGTATTTTTTTAAAATGTATAATCAACCATGTCATAATGTCTCACAAAATTTCATCTATCTGAGAATAAGGTAATTGCTGAATACCGGGTGTCAACGAATCTATTAGACAAGTCATAACTTCTAGACTATTAGGTGTATCAAAACGAGATTTGGTACAGATAAATGGTATGTGGAGA
>WOGN01002696.1:0-16323 GCA_015342105.1 Leptinotarsa texana
GACTTTCTATTAGTTTGTGTCTGAAAGTTACTTCTTTGTATGATCTACACATCCATGTATAGATTTACTTCCTTCCTTTCTTTGGAAGATTCCCTCATCATTCTCTTTTGTATCAAGATGGAGTAGTAGAAAGCCAAAAACTTTCTTTTCCAAAAATTAATCATTCCTAAAAAATGTAACCCCTTCAATTCAAATTATTTATATGCATAATATCACCAGCTACAGACCCATCACCAAATTATGTTTATCTATGGAACTATCTGAAAAAATCATGAATTAAGTTGTTTTGGGATATACACGAAATAGTGTTATGCCGTGGTCGTTGCGTACGCTCCTGTCATATAAATCTAGCAACATATCTACCAAAATGATATCACGACGATGAAACAGTGAAATAAGTGCATTAATTACTGAGTATAATTGAAATATTGCGTTCAGTTGTAATTTAAATTATTCAATTTGAATAATTGTACCAGTAATTCAGTTTATAACACCCCAAAAATAGACCTAATAGTGGTAACTGCTATAGATAGATACTAATGTTCTCCTGTCTAACCGTTTTTTCATTCCACCCTTTCACCACTGTTAAATACTTCGATTACATTCATGGTTCTAATGAATTTTACCATTGAAAAGTTCTGAAAAATATGAAATGATAATTATCAGGCCAACAATGACAAAACGTTTTAACTTAAAACACCTTATTATTCTGTTTTTTAGGGTGCTAAATCCAAATATGACTCTTATTAAGCCATATCACCTACCATTTTTTTCACATTTGCACATCAATACAGTAATGTTTTTGATTTATTACAGAAATTAACAGCTTTCATTGTAAAATAATTTGTGCTGGATGTAGAACAGTTGGCAGCACTGTTGAAACATATTTACTGTCCAGAAAAATGGGAATTATATTGTTCCGTTCACACCTGATATTTTGTTTACTGTCAATCTAACGTTACTTACTGGTTTCCAGTACATGTGCTCATTAGAATGTCTAATCGCGGTTGTAAGAACTCAGCTTAAAGTTTTTGTTATATTTGTGATGAGTTTGTTATTAAAAAACATCAAAGAAACATTACAAACTTTCTGAAAAAGGTTTATTTATCATATTTTGGATATAAACTTGGTGATCAGGATAAATCTTGGGCCCCGCATAAGGTATATTATGTTTGTGTTGAAGATCCTAGAAAATGGTCAAATAAGGAGGGAACCTAGAAATCACAATGATGATTGTTACTTTTGTAGTATTGATATTACTGGCCATAACTCGAATAACAAGAAGGTAATAAGCTACCCTAACCTAATTTCCGCCATCCGACCAGTAGGGCACGATGTAGATTTGCCGGTCCCAGAACCTCCAGATGAATTGAATTCTGTTCAAACTGAAATGTGTTCTGATGTACTGTCAGATATAGATGAGCAGCAAATATAGAGCCTAAACTGTTTACTCAGATTAAGCTTAACAGTTAGGGTTAACAAAATAAAAAGCTGAATTGCTTGGTTCTAGACTAAAAGAAAAGAACTTGTAGGCAGTTGGAACTAGTTGGTACACAAGACACTTCAAAAAAAAGAGAAAGGAAGTATAAACCAATTCCATCTGACTAGTGAAACACCTACATTACACCACTGTATCATTATTTCCAGAAACCTACTGTAAATAAAAACCATGATAGTGATTAAACATAGTGTTTCTTTAATTTTACTATATACCTTACAGATTTTAAATTATATGAAAAATTAAAATTTCTCAAAAATTATGGGTGATACAGAAAAACTAAGACCAGATTTGGATTCAGCACACAAAACTATATAAAAACCAACTATTAAAATGAACAAAGTTTTCAAAAACATTTTGGCCTGTGTAACAATTCATGACAAATTAAATAGGAGATGCAATTCAGCAATATAATACTTTGCCAACTGTTTTCATTATGAGAACTTGAAAAAAATTGAGGACTTCAGAAACAAATGGAGCACATGTTTGCATTGACAATAACAATGTTTGACTAAATATATTTCGTCAACTTCTCCACTACCGAATTCACGGGCATCAATATATTTCTTTGGTAATCACGATCATAACATCAAATTTCAAGAGAATTAACCATATCAAATTTCATAATATCCAATCAAAGTCGAGGATAATAGGCAAATGCCTATCAAGCACTCGAGTAATGATTTTCATATTGAAAAGCTCAAAAGCTCTTGAATTATTAGACTGCTTATTAAATTGAGTAGTTCTGAAGAGTTTTCCTCGGTTTTCCACTATGAAAGAACCCGCCGAACTTCAGGAATTCAGTAAAAATTACCTCGGACTAGAGTGTTTCCTTTTTAGGAAGAGTTGATTTGTGAGCAGACTATTTTCAACTGGGATTTTATGAATTTCTTGGAATGAAAAGAAACCTATTTTAGTATTGCGATACAAAAAGTTGATTCAATTTTGGGACTGATTTATATTGTATATTAATTCATCATATAGTTTAGTTTTCTCCATACAAAGGTATATAAAATTGGCCGCAAGAATACATGATTGGAAAGTACCACAATGAGTTGTGGTTTTTTACAGATTTTAAACAGATTCCAGCTAAAGATTCCTGACGCTGGAATTTAACTAAATAAACGAAAGAATTTCATTACGATGACATGAGTAGATCGAGTAGTAACTGTTTCGAGAAGGCTTTTTCTTCTAGTTTGTGTCTGAAGGTTACTTCTTTGCAGGATCTACAATCTATATATAGAGTTAATTTTTTGAAACTGATTCCTCCCTTCCTTTCTTTGGAAGATTCCCATAACTTTGGTATCAAGATGGAGAATTTGAAAGCCAAAACCTTTCTTTCCCAAAACATTCAACAATATTAATTCAGTAGGAATATAATGTTCTTCAATGAAGGATATTTGAGGGGATTATTTAATTTATTACTGTACCATTGTGTGGTATCATAAATGTATCTATTGATCAATTTATCTGTCAATTGAATATAATATTTTCAGAAATGATACGGTTAGTTTGAAAAAGTATATAGAAATGCTCCAGTTGTATAGTAGGTTCAGGAAAAATCCAGTAAAATTGTAAAATAATACATCAATTTGTAGCTAAATAGTTGCTAATTAGTTGCCAAAACAACGATTTTGTTGCTCGTGCTGATCCCTAGAAATCGAAAATAATGCTATCGTTATACAAAGGTAACAAGGTAATTCAATAAATTATATACTTTTCCTTTGTTCTTTACAAAAGATTTAGTTACTATTTAGTTGCTGAACTTTGGATATAGCGAAACATTTTTAAATATTTTTATTTAATTTCTTCTGATCTTGCTATCTTGAAACTTGTTTTTTCCTGGAATTTGTTGCTCACTAAGAGTAATCTTAAATAGGTATATCTTGAGTATCAGCAACAAAATAGTTGAAACCGATCGGCCGATTTTCTAAATATTTTTCATTTTCCACGTTCTTGCTATCTTGAAATTGGTTTTCCTTAGAATTAAAGGAGTTTCAAATTTGTTGGTCACCAGGAGTATACTCAAATACTGATACTCAAGGTATATTTGAGTATATTCCTGGTGAGCAACAAAGTTGAAAGTTTTTATTCTAAGGAAATCCAGTTTCAAGATAGCAAGAACGTGGCAAATGACAAAAAATTTAAAATCGGCCGATTGGTTTCAACTATTTTGTTGCTGATACTCAAAGTGATACTCAAAAATAAAAAAAATATTTAAAAGTTTACTAACTTAATAATAGTAACTAAATTTTCTGTAAAGATCAAAGGAAAAGTATATAATTTATTGAGTACCTTGCTACCTTTATATCACGATAGCATTATTTGCGATTTCTAGGGATCGGCACAAGCAACAAAATCGTTGTTTTGGCAACTAATTAGCAACTATTTAGCCACAAACTGATGTACCCTTTGTAATTTTGCTAGATTCGCCATGCTAGCCTGATAGGGCTAAACATAAAGGTGTCTGCAATTCTTAGCTGCTAATGAAAGTGTTAAGCTCAAACTAATCTTCAGTAATTCATAATAAAAAATTTTTCTTTCTGCTTCAAGCTCACCTATTTTCCATTTCGTCAGATCTACCTTAATCTGTTCTGCAATTAGGATTGAATGGAAGATAATGGAAATCTGTAATAACTTGTGACCTGAATTTGCATCGCCTTTGCCAGAAAGCCAAAATCAAATTTCAGATGAATCATGAACCGGTTGTTATTCCAGGCATAGAAAATGAGGTTCTATTAAATTGTGTGTTTTATAGGTGGAATTAATTTAGACTAATTAGGGGAAAAAAGTAGAAATAAATAGTCGTATCAACTGAAATGTCTTGACGTATCAAGGAGGGTACTTTGACCACGCCACTGAGGATGACTGCTGCAGTTGCAGTCGAAAAGTTTGGAGATTATAACCAAAGACGACCACGGCAAAAACAGGAAACCAACCAAGACATTTCTTTGCACATTGAATGCCGAAACATATTTCTTATTGCGTTGTTTGAGAAAGTTATTGTAGTTCTAGTAGGAACGTATTTTATAATGATTTCTGCTTGAATTTGCATGTTGTAGTTAATAAAAAATGTACTTATACATTCCTTTTTATTAGGCTTGTCAAAATTTTATGATGCATCACTAAAATAAATACATAATTTTCTTTGAATTTAAGGGAATATATTTTTAGGAGTGATTAATTTTTGGGAAAGAAAGTTTGGCTTTCTACTACTCTACAACAGATTTGTTATAATTTCGACTTACCTATATATTCGCCCAATATACTTGGAAAAATAACCTAAAAGACAGGTACGTCTGAATGCATTACCAATTTACCGCGAAAATTGAAAAGTGCTCGAATGATGACAAAGTAATAGAATTTTATTTCCTCTGCATAACGTTTCCACATTCAACTACGTCTTTATATTCCACAAATACGAAATGTTGTTCCAATGACGCGTAACATTCAGAAATACTCTCGTACATTTCGAGTATAATTCAAGTTAGAAACAGCTTTGTTCTGAGGCGGACGTATATAGACGGCAGCGAAATTGAATCAGGCGGTATAAAATAATATATCAATCAATTTGTTTCAAACACCGCGTTGTATGATATCGAAATAACGAAACGAATGAGAGGGCGAAGGAGAAAAAAGATAATAAAACGGTTCGAGTCCGTAGACTCTTAGCGATACGAATGTATTGTTTTGTTTGATTCAAGCAGTCAATGAAGTTATTAATTAGTGAAGATTTTTTTTCTATGGCAGAAGTTCAATCAAATCACAATCTGAATTATTACAGGAGAGGAATCGGTTACACAACATTTCTAGAGAATTCAGTATTTGGTTTATCGGACCCATATTTTTATTTAATATCAAATATGGAGCCATGAGTTTCAATAGTTACACTACTGGAAAAAGTGTTGGTGAATGTTATATCAATATATTCTCATGAAATGACTCACACAACATAGATTAAAAAGAAAGTTGTAGTTCTAACCACATGTCACAACAAGCACCAAGTAATAAAATTAAAACTTTTTCATTTTCAAAATGATAATTAACAAAATTACTTTTGAAAAACTTCACTTTTCCAAATATGACCATTACAAAAGGCACAAGCGATAGTGAGGTTGATGATGTATCCAGGAAAAAAAACGGATTCTAGGTCAAGTAAGTTTTCAAAGAACAAACAATCTTTATTCATACAATTCGTCGAGTGTTCATCATTGAGTATAGACTTCTTCAGGACTCTAAAATTTAATTGCAATAGGAATAATCTAAATAAAGGAACAATACTTACAAGTGAATTGTGGGCAGACCTTTTTTTAATTATTAGTTATAAGAAAACTATTATATTTGGATATTTATATAATGTCAAACTTTCGATTTATCTGGCTTTAGTAATGTAATATCCAGAGCTAACTGTAATGATAAGAGTCAGATTGAAAGTGAAAAAAAATTGTTTTGGTTGGTTTCCGGGTTTGGCCGTGGTCTTCTTTGGTTATATTCTCCAAACGTTTCGAGAGCAACTGCGGCTGTTATCTTCAGTGGCGTGGTCGAAGTACTCTTATTGACGTATCAACTGAAACTTTTCAGTACATACATCAAGTGAAACGCCAGTCGCAAAAGCCTTTATTCCTATAGAATAGAATAAAACTTTTTTGGGCCCGTAAAAAATACAAATATTCTGGACAAGTCCCCTATTACATTGCACAGATGTAAATGTAACAATAAAATTACATGAAGAGTATGAAATACATTTTAAAAATTCTTAACATATAAAGAAACAAGAATAAGAAATGGAAAAGATTTCACATAAATCATTCATTGAATATGTCAATTCCATCCAACCGTTAATAAAATTCACCACTGAGAGGGAGGTAATTAATTCAATAAATTACCTTGACTTAACCATTACGCAAAATAACAATAAACATGAATTTGCAATTTTCCACAAATCATCTTACACGGACATTATCATACATAATTCCTCCACACACTCTTACCAGCACAAAGTTGCTGAATTCAATAGTATGTTTCAGAGACTATTGAATATTCCACTGACTGAGAGTAATTTCCAGAGAGAGCTGACTTGATCAAACAAATCGCGGTCAACAACGGTTATAAGGTAGATTTTATAGACTCCATTCTTTCCAAAAAACTACAAAAGCAAGCCTTGTACCTGGTCTACCCAAATTCAAGATGCGATAACGTCAGTTATAGGACATTGTCATATTTGGGTGATCCAGCCAATAATATTGCCCCTTTTTTTGAAGAAAAAATGCGTAAAAGTAGCTTACAGAACGAGTAAAAGTCTAAGTAAAGTTATTAAAAAACAATAAAAACAAAACATCGGTTTCGGATAGATCAGAAGTATATAAGCTGACTTGTTGCTCTTGACCAAAACTGTATATTGGTCAAACAGGGAGACCATTTTCCCAAAGAATTAAAGAGTATAGAAGTAGTTTTGTGAATATAAAGGCCAATTCCACATTTGCAGACCACATTTTAGCAGAAGAACATGAGTTCAATCATGGATACGATGTGTTACATTTAAAAGAGAAAACTTTGAAACTCAATCTTCTAGAATGTTCAGAAATTAATAGATTCATGAAATTTACTAAATGATCAATTAGAATTGAATGACTCCCCGTTACTAAATATTTTTTCGAATGTAAAAACTGGGAAATAAACTCGGGTAATTTAATTCATTACAAACATAGGCAAAAATCAGGTACTTGATGTTTTTTCCGTATTCAATGAGTAGATTTAAAATTGCATACTAACTCATCTAATATTGCAAAATTACGGTGGATGAAAAATGCACAACTTTGTGATATAATAAATGAAACTTGACAAATTTAATTAATTTCATTCCGTAGTGCAATGCGGTAAAACGTTACATAGCAGGCAATGTTGGAGTCGATAGAACTTATGTTAGATATTTATATTTCGAGTAACAATTTTTGAACCTTCTTCAACAAATTATTGAAAATTCGTTATTTGTGAAAATCTAATGAAGTAGATCTGGGAATATCTACACATTTCTTTATTAGATGATCCAGCTTCACAATTCGTTATGCGGGAATGATATTTTTTTTATACTCTCAATACTATATTCATAAAGAAGAAAGTAATACAAATCATGAAATTAAATAATTTGGATACATACAAGTTAGTAACTTCCTCATCGTGAAAGATATAAGTTTCAACCATCTGACATGACATTTTTAAGGACTATTGATTCCAGCCATGCATTCGTGATATTCAGTTTAGCACCCCTGATGAAACCTACATCGAGTCAAAACAGTGCTATTTTGTGTTGGATTACGAAGGCTTTGAGTTTTATAATATACAAAAATGCAAATAGATTTAAATAACCACCTCATAAACATTGAAAAAATGGAATTGCAATATACTGCTGAAATGAAAATTCAATAAAATTAAAGCCATGCTGTTTACATACGATTTTTATTGAACTAATAAATTATTATTATGTTGAGGTATTCTGTCCAAAATTTTTATCAATGGGTACCTAAGGTATAACAAAAACATTAATTATTTAAGTGTAACACTAAAAACATTGATAACTAAGAACAAGTATAGAGGCAATAGGTCAATAATAAATAATAAGAATTTGGATGGAAAAAGTTTTTTGTTATATCGTTGAAAAATATTAATGGATATAAAGTAAACAAGTGAACCTAAGAACAAATACTTCACACGTTTCATCTAGTTGAATTAATGATCACAAATTTCGAATTCGCAAGACCTTTTTCTTTCTATTTCTGGTAAAATAAACACTTTTTGAGATTTGCATTTTGGTTTGTAACTAATTTGTTAAAAATGGAACGATAATCAGACAGAGATATAGTTAAGAAATAGAAGTTTGTTACATTTGAGCTTATGAGAATAGTAACTTGAGAAAATGTAGTAATTAAAAATTTTCCTCTTCGAATTTTGTCAATTGAGCAAATGATGACAAATTTGTATGGTGTATACTCACATTAAATGAATTCATATATTCATTTATTTAGTTCTTTAGTCCTTAGCTCGCACTAGTTTCGACTTTTGAGAATTTGCGTTCGTATGGTTAGCGGAAAAACAGATTCATGTATTGAAATATTTCCATATTTTCACTATCGTTTTATAAAATATGTTCTATAAAGTAGTCTCATTTTGTAGATGAAATTTCAAAATAATGTAAAAGATAAGTGAGGTGAATACATTGTTTTTTGACTACTATTTTTAATTCGATATCCTGCATACATTTCATAGAAAAAAATCAAAATTTTTATTTTCCACATAGAACTACTACGGAGAAATCAGTTTTATTGATCTTTTTTGGGTATTTCACCTTTGCATAATCCCTATAAAAATTTTCATATTTTTTCAGATTATGGAAGGTGGCAATATTAGCCAAAAAAGAAAAACTTCATACAAGTTATGAAGGCAGTGATTTTGAATTTAGTTGATGATGTTTCCAAAGTTTAACGATTCTTTATAAAGTGATTCAGCAGCGCATATCCCGCGTGGAAAGCACTATTGAGAAAAAATAAATGAATTTTTTGAAAACTAAAAAACACGCTTTCATAGAAGATCGAACTGAAAGGTTAATTTTTTTATGAGCTTCAAACAATAAAGAACGAAAAAAAGCGACGGGCGCCTGATATACAAAAATATGGCACAATGCGCCCAAGCTTTTTTCACAATTATACTAGTATTTTTCGTTCGTTATTGTTTTAAGCTTATTTTAAAAAATATTTTTAACTTTTTAATTGGATGTTCTTTAAAAGTGTGTTTTTTAGTTTTTTTAAACTATATTTATTATTCATTTTTTAGTTTCGAATGCTATACGGAACTATATTTATTTTATCTATATTGTTTAGAAAACTGACCATCGATATTCTCTGATTCCGGAGAGGGAGCCTGAAAATCAGCTGTCAAGCACAAGGAAAGCCAAAATATGGCAGCAGGCACGCGTGTTAATAAAAAAAATACTTTTTTCAAATGAAGAAATACACGTAAAGTGAGTTCGAATTATATCAAGGAGGTTACGTACAGCGCCATCTGCCCGCGAATAGATTAAGCAATAATGTCGATAATTCTGTCAAAGACAGATCACGAGCTCGAGAGTTACAAACAAACTGACAAACAAACAAACATACATACATACAGGTGAAGTTAATAAAAGCGAGTTACAAATTATGTTGCTTAGCAGAAATTGTCCTTTGAAGTATTGAAGATGTGTTCTACGTTACAAAAAAATGAAGCATGTTCTCTTGAAACTTCAGCGCCATGTAGTTCAAAAGTTAAGACACCTTAACACCTTGTCTAATCCTAACAGTTATGAATAGAAAAAAAATTCACAAATACATTCCCACAATAATACATTTGTTTATGGATTGAGTGTCGATTTGAATAACCTACTATAACGACGTTTTCCTTGCTCACTATGGTGTTTATCGTGAAAATTTGTAGGTGTATCTTCCTTATTCGACTTTTGTTTGAGTTGCCGACTTGAATATTTGCGGAGATTACGTCGAGTCTGTCGCCCTTTGATAGAAACCCGCTTCGGGCGGCACAATTTCTGACGATTTTCCCGATTGGTGTTGACTTCGCAACGATAGAGCATTGACGGCTTGTATGATGAGTTATGTATACGGAGAATATATATCGGGGAATTATATATAGTGGGATAATGATTGGCTGTCAGTAATAATTATGGTTTGGTTATGAAACTGTCAAGTACATTCTCGAGAGAATAATTGAGTACGAATTATTGATGCTGAGTAGGTAAATCTCGCAGAAAAATTATTAATCAACCATAGATTTGCACCAGTTAGCGATATTCTTCCTATTTACCAGGTATTACAGTATTAACCAACCAATACAAAAGAACTGAGGATGGAATAATCATAGAAATATGTCTTTCATTACACATCACTTTAAATTACTTGAAAAGGTACTGAAAAAATCTTTTGTGACTTGATACTTTGAGAATATTCTAACTGAACAATGGTGTTCATTGTCGTACTGAGATTTTTTTCGTTTTTATAAAGAAAAATTAACAAACCTTATCGGTTTGTTGGAATTGCCATATGGCAGATAAAAAGAAATATCGATATTAATGTGTTTGTCTTCAGGAAATTATTAAATGTTCCGCTATTTTGTAGTAGGTGAAGATATTGACTTCATATTTTAGGGTTGTTAAGTATTCGTCAGTAGCTTCAAAATGATGCGTCACAAGACCCCCATTTAATTTTTTTTCCCAGATGGCGGCCAGTCGCCATCTTGAAAGTTTCATCTGTCGATTTCACTTCAAAATAAAGTATTCATGCATTAATTTCATTATCCCAAATTTGAATTTTTTGAGTTGACCCGTTCAAAAATAAAAGGGAGGGACATCAAAGAAATGCACTGTATAGAGTAATTTCCAAAAAATTTTTGAAAATTTAAAAATTTTGTATTCGAATATATTTTTCTAAAAACTTTTCCAAATCCCGTTTCATTGATTTTTTGAAATAAAAGGATTTTATGGAGGTTAGGCCATCATAGCCAGTATCTAACAAATTACGAACTGGTTTTTGTTTTATTAGTCGTGGTCCGTATGTTTTTAGGCCTGACGTTTCTTCTGCAATTGGGACATACATTTTCGTTAGTAATGCTGCAATGGTCAAATTGTGTTGTGATTCGCATACCTAGCGTATATATCCATCCCAGAGTAAAAACCCACGAACCCTAAAACCAGGAACTTGAAGCTTACGTGAATTGTCTGTTTAGATTTCAAAACTAATTCAAAAGGATCCTATGTAGTTACCCAACATGCACCAAAATTTGGAAGTAGGTATTCAAAATTCGATTAAAGATAAAAAAGTTTCCATTTGTTGCGTACTAAGGCTATTCAAAAATCGAAAACTTAGCGGTTGGTAAACGAATAACACTGCTGTGTTGATATTGTCATACGGTTAAGACGAAAAAAATTGTATTCTGATTACGTAATTCTATAGATTGCGACTACACCAAAAACTGTCTGGATTGCGTACAAATACAGAAGACGTATACATGCTCAAATTCAAAGATTCTCAAACTTGAGATTTGAATTTTTCGAAGTTCTAGTATTATAAAGTAACCTATCTCAAGCCCTGCCATAGCTTGGGGAGTGAATTTATTGGTCAAACTTCGAGACTATTTTAAGACCGTATGAATATGATATATGGTATTAGACTAAACCCTGAAAGCTGTGTTTCTCAAAGGTCACAAAATTTACTAAAAATTTCAGAATGATAATGACATTTATGAAATATATAAATTGAATGAATAAGAGATTATTATAGAAAGTAATTCTTTCACAAATTTAGTGACAATAATTTTTATTATTCTTGTAGTTGGAATGTTTCTCAATTCTAAACATACTTCTACGTTCTAATATCTCTCATCACATTTGTATCATTTTTGGCAACATTATAAGTTCAGTGTTGTTCTTTGACAAACACAAATTTCTTATTTCAGTGCCATGCTTCATATGTCACATTTCAGTATGCTTGTTCAAGGTTACCTGCTTTTCACCTGTTGGTTATTTTTTTTTTATATTTTCAGTCACAGTCAACCTCATTACAAGTAACTTGTGCCCTTGTTTTTTTTTTAAATTATCAACATGTATTTTGCATTGAAAATATTGAGTTTTCCCGGAAGATGGCAACAAACATTATTGAAATGCAAAACTACCCGTCAACTCATCTCGCCAGTCAAAGACATCAAAAACTCAATTCTTCATGACTATATATTTCATATATAATATCTTATAAAAGGCAACAGCTTCCGATCTGTATATTCATTTAATCTATGCCGATAGTGAGCTCAACTCAATGACCGCGTTTCTTTTCCATTCCCACATCTCCTGCATTTTATAGCAGGTCATATACTTTTAATATAGCAACAATTTCGTCGACAATACCCCCTCGAGCTTCCAGTCTTTAATATTCGTCTTATACGAGTGAAATTTCAAAGTAGTCGGTCGTGACGACGCGCGTCGGCAGCGTATCAAAACTTTTCATTCTCAAACTTTTCACCGGAGGTTTATTTGCTTTGCTTTCGTCGGTTTATATTTAATTACATTAGCTGGTAAGACAAAGTTTTCTTCATTTATTCCTTCTCGGCGCGGGTATATCGCAGTACCTATGATGACGTCGTCTGCGCTACGCCGACTCCATATTGCTTTCTGATTTTATTGTCGCTAATAAAGTTTTTGATGTGAAAAAGTTGTATCGTAATGTCAAGACACAGTTTGAATAAATTAAGGATTGCGGCGAACAGTGCACTTATGAATAAAATGAAATGTATCGGGAAAATAGATTGCAACTCACTTCGAATACCTATTAATTTAAATGCCACCTCAGCTAAAAATATGATTTTCATTTCTGTCTGTTCAGTAAATCAACTTACTCTTTACTCATTTGCAGCCAATAAATCGATGATTACGGTATACTCGAAGTATACGATATAGTGCTCTCTTAAAGTTGTCGGCACTCTCAAAGGCCAAAAAACTAATACATAGAAATGAACCGGTGGCGAACTAGTCCACGTGGACTGGAGAATTGGCGGTTCGTATTGGATAATTTTTATTACCCGAGTTTTATGATTGGCTGAAGAGTCATAATATTAAATTTGAAGTCATGTTACGGTGATGAATAGAAATCGAGGAATACGGCATTGGTTATCGCTGTCGTCTTCAGTTCAGGAACTGCTAGCGAGTTGAGTGTTGAACTTCAATATTGGTACAGTTATAATTACTTTAAATTTTCGTTATCTGTTTAAAATGTGGCGTCCTTGTACAAGTACTAATAGTAATAATGAGTGTGATAACAACACAGACTTTTTCCTGTGTAGTGATTCCAATAGCGATGGTGAACAATGCGAAAAAGATATACCAGTGAATGAAATTCGGATGCATTTGAATATTGAAACACAGAGAGATGTTTCAATGTATATAAAAATTTACATCTCAGGTTTGGTTTAGTAGGAAATAAAAAATTACAAACGACATCAGATTTGACCGAAATTCCTTTCTCAACTGTACGTAAAATAGTTAAAAAACAAACGTTATGAACGCAAGACGCAATGTGATATGGGATTAGCATGTTCATCTAATAAAATCATTAAAAAAAACAATATACGACTGTTACAAAAGCAATGAGATTCCTACAACTGTAATCATAAGAAAGAAATTGAATACTACGGGCCTTAAATGAGCTGCTGTGACAAATCTCTTCAGAATTGGATAAAGAAACAAGGATTTAGACTTAAAATAATAAACAAACGTCAAGCAGTTATGGAAAGCAGAAGAATAGTGGAATTGCGTAACAAATACATAGAACAAATAACTAAATATAGACAAGAACAAGGACAAATTTTCTATTTGGACCAAACTTGGTATGACACTCACGACCCAGTTACGAAAGGGTGGATTGATGGTTCGAGAATATGTACGCCTAACATGCCTGCAAACAAATGATCGCGACTTATCATTGTGCATTGCGGAGGAATTAAAGGATGGGTTCCGAATTCTTTGAAATTATGTGGAAAAAAACTTGAGCACTGCAATGTTAACTATCATAAGAAGACGGAAGCTAATATTTTTGAGAAATGGGTTGAAAACACATTGAGCCCAAATTTGGATGCGCATGGTGTAATAGTTCTTGACACCGCTTCCTATCATTCGCGACAGCTCGTCATCAAGTACCGAATAAAAATTCCAGGATAGTTGAAATACAAAGTTTTTTAATGAATAACAATTTATATTTTGAAGATTACTATAGCAAAAACCAACTACTTGAAGTTCTACAGACAAAAACATTTGGAAAAGTGTATTTCCTTGAGAAGTATTGCTGAAAAGTATGGAGACATCATACTGAATCTTCCACCCTACTTTCGTGTTTTCAATCCATTCGAGTTGAATTGGGGAAAATTGAAACAAAGCATCAGGCGTAAAAATAATTTTCCTAAATTTGATAAGAAAAAATGATTAAGAAAGTAATTTTAGTTGAAAAAGACTATATGGAGATTGGATACTTCCACATTAATGGTGTAAATAAATTTATTATTGATTTAAATGACGACAGTGATAGTGAAACTAGTGAAACAGAGAATGTGGAAGAGAAATTATCAGAAGCTTTCGAAGAAAGTGAAAGTATGTGAGTGAGTTGTATTCAGAAGTATTTTTAATTTCCACCCTACTTTTCCTACTAGTCTTGACTGACTAGTTGAGGAGAAATACGGAATACTGTTGGGGATGCAGTCAAAAAGTACTGGGCTGTTGTTTAAAGAATTCTCTTTGTTATATGGTCGAGCTATCGAGAATGTTTATACCCTTTATCAAGACATCTACAAGAAATTGAAAACATTACAGCAAATTGTAAATCAAATAGATTTTTTTTGTATCAAGATGGGGTAGTACAAAGCCAAAAACTTTCTTTCCCAAAAAATAAAAAATATACTTACTAACTTGAGGTTATAGTAAGAAGTCGGACGTTGCAATGAGAAAAACAAAGTTACAAAGTTAATACTTTTCATCATATGGAAAAGTGTCACACATTAAAATTTTTATGTTTCAGAGAAAAAATACAAAACTTATTTTATGTTAACATTTAAAAGATTTTGAAATTTTAAAAATTATTTCACTGGCCACGCATGGCACTTACTAGTGGCGTGGTAGCAACCATAAAGAAAGAGGAAACAGGAAATATTTGAAAATTGATAATTAACATTATGACATTTGAAGTTAAAAAATTGACAGTAAAAAACAAAAAACAGGATTACCAAAAGGCACAACAACAGCATGGTTGACACTAGCGAATTCAAAAGTATCTGAATATGGGTACAGTGCTGCCAAATACTCACAATTTAAGTGAATGACAGACTCAGCACTGTGTCCAAACCCACACACTATATGTTCATTGGGGAACCTGGGGGAATGAGTTCCAATTTTAAGATGTAATTATGAAAATCAAATAAATTTTATTAAAACAACGATAAAAATAAAATAAAAACCACAATAAAAATTAAATGGCACTCCGGGGCGATTTCATTGATTCCAGTGGCGCATTTGCTTTTTCAGCTGCAGGAAAACCCGGAAAAACCTACAGCACCACATTATCTGAAGATCTTGATCTAACAATGTCCTCTCTCTTATAAAACAAAATGAAGGGTGTTTCCAGAGGCTCCAATAAATTCAAAGCATCGCCAGAACACTTCGTGACAAGACTATCGTCAAACTTAAACCAGTCCGTTTCGTCTTTGACCAAGGCGTAAAAATGACCAAATTCAACGTCAGAACCACAGTGTACAATGACTGCATGAATAGTATAATAGTGGTCTGCTAGGTTGAAATGTTCATCTATTTCAAACCTTCCAAAGAGTTTCTTGCTTCCTTTAGAGATTGAGTCTTGTTTGAAAACCATCGATTGACTGTTGCCTCAGAAATACTTGTTTCCTTATAACAGTCAATTAGTTTGGCGCATGTTTGACAATACAGTCGATCATCACCTGTCAAAAATTCTATTTCGAAATGATTTAACAATAAGCTTTGCACGGACTGGTTATTAGTCATATTAGGAAAAGCTAGATGAAGTTCCAGAAATTCGGTACTTCTTGAACATTTACCACAAAATAAACAGGTGAGGATTTTTCCAGCAAATGATTTATGAACACAAGACGAGATGGGCTGTATGGAATCATTCAGTCCGGAGCGGTCAGGAGTATTGATTTTGATATTGTTTTGCTCACGAAGAGTATTCAATAAGAACCCCAAGAATTCGGAACAATCCTCTTGTTGTCTCTAG
>WOGN01002697.1:0-16322 GCA_015342105.1 Leptinotarsa texana
AGATTGATTGAAAAATGCACATTCTACAGGGGTGGTTCCATTTTAAATGGGTCACACTGTATATACTATATCCAAAAATTATTCGATAGGACTAATGTAGCTTGTATCGAATGCTTCAAGGCACACTGTAATGGAACAACATCCATTCAAAATCATCGTTCCTTTACTTGTTGGAGATGTAGTTTGGTATTACAAAAAATTGACTCTGAAAATATCCCAGCGAATCGACTGCTCTCTCATATCGCCTTGGCTTATTTCCACTGAAATAAAAGAACAGGGCATTACTGAATAATAAAAGCTCCAGACTCTGAAAGTTCTGAGTCTGATAATGCTCCGATACATTTTTTGTTCACAACATCAATATCCATTATAAAAATTACACTCGTACTCCACGTCAGGACTTCGATGTAATATTCCAAAAGTGCTTCTAGTCATCCTCCGTACATTATAAAATTGGGATCGACATAGTACCAGTTATCCTATAAAGTCTGCATATAACAGTCACTTATATTCCCAAAATATATATCTGAAACCCAGACCTTATTCGGACAGGCCCAGTTTCCTTTCTTGTAAGATTTCAATCTACATAATGGGCTTTTAATGTAATTTCATGAAAAAAACGCTACGGCTTCAACATACAGCTGTGAAAAGTGGAGCGCTAATTTTCGCGGCATTGAATCGACTGAAGAACTGCGGTGGGTCGAGTACAAGGTGGAAAATGTACGAGGAAAATTTTCTATATAAGGCGGGTCAATAAATAATTATACATTGTCATTTTTTAATAGTTGGCGTTCAGAAAAAATTGTTTTATTTTTTTTTCTAAAGAAAATCATTTCTACATTCACACTTCTAGTTGCTCTTTAATTTTGAATGGTATTCTATGTTAAGCGATACCTTATCGAAAGGGTCATCATTTCAATTTTCAACGACGACAGACACCTATAGAAAATATTTTTAATAAATTGCACAAACATGATGAATATCAATGACGAAATCCGTATGAAGACAGAAGGTGCGCTAGGATTACAGCTGATCAGTAATTTTTTTGTTAATTCATTCAAAATGTTTAATACTTTGGAATAGAAATGGAATATTTTGCACGGACTCATTGGAGCTGGAAACAGTATACCACATGAAATATCTTTTTTATAGTAATGAATATCAACTTCCAATGCATTATGATGGTAACAAAATACTCTAGTAGTTGATTCATACCGATCAAAAGTTTTGACCCCACCACATGACCTTGGAATAATCTTGGACCATGTCACACGACCTTGATCAGGTACCTTCAGATGATTTTGGCTTCGATCTCGAATGATCTTGAACTTCGTCATATGAATTTGACAAGTCATGTTGAAGGCCATTCAAAATTACAGTTTCCATTCAACCTTGTTTATGATCAAGGTGATTCAAAGTCAAAGCTGGGACTCAAACAACTTGAGTATCACCCTCAAGTGTTTGTGGCGTTTGTTCTGCCACCATACTTATCTCATATATGAGAGTAATCTTCAGCTGAAATTTCAGTTTCGAATTTTCAGCCTCTAAGCAGAATCATAATGTATCGTTATAGCGGGTGTGATAGAAGTTTCACTCGGGAAGATAATTTACGTCGTCATCAGGTACAGTCTTGTAGGCCTCCAGCTAAAAAGCCCAAGTTGGATCTTGTGCCTTCAGTTACGAGTGTTTCAATCGGTTGAATCCTCACATCAAAACACTGGAGGATAGAACGAATGCATAGACTGTATTTTCCGATGATGTCCGACTTATTAACAGCGCATTCGAATACAGGATTGCCAGTTATCGTGTTGTGAGTAAAAATTAAAATTGTAGACTAAGCAACAGCAAACAATGAACTAAAGCAAAAGATTGTTAATTTGGTTGAAAGAGTGGTACAGATTCACGCGTTTGTGAAAGTGAAATTGGGGAAGTTTTTGTAAGAAGTGTACTGCAAAAACAGAAATTATCTTATGTGAATGGCTACAACAGCCCCAATAAAACTATATCACGGTCTTGAAGCGGTGTTGAATTAGTTCGTTGATGACTCATCTGTGGGAGCTATGGAATTTCAAGTACGTGATTCAGATATACGATCTTTCAGAAACTATGGATATATGTAACTCAACAAACATTTTTACAGACTGGACTCTTGAAAAGATCATGCTCATTGAGGTTAACACCAACAAGTATAGCCAGCTACGAGGATCGTCATATATGAAACTTTTTAAATACTAACAGCACTTTGAGATAGAAACTTTTGTAATTCATTTAAATGTATTGAAGAAAAAGCAAAATAGAAATGAGTAACGTTTCGAAAACTGAAAAATCATATGAAAATCGGCCCAAGTTCAATAAATGATGCTAACATGGATATGATGTGAATATGATCGAAAAATTATTTGATATAGAGTGCTCTCTTTAATGTTCCTTTGAAGCGGTCAACTCAAAAACTTAAACTTCAAAATAATAAAATCAATGTCTAAATACTTTATTTTGAAGAAAAATTGACAGACGAAACTTTCAAGATGACGACTGGGCGCCATCTGGAAAAAATAATAAATAGATAGAGAAGTTTTATGACACATCATTTTGAAGCTCCTGATGAATACTTCACAATCCTGGAATATAAGTCAATATCTTCACCTACTACAAAATGGCAGAACTTTTAATGATTGCCTGAAAATATTAACAATTATCTTCTACCTACATCATATGAGGAGATGAGCTTGAGTTCAGTTCAGAAGGTACTCGAAGTGGTTGCCTAGATCTTCTTAACATATGAATAGTCTATCTGATATTTCACGCCAAACATTTTCTAACACAGTAACGTCAATATCTCTACAAATGTCTACCATTATGAAGCTCAAACAATCTCAGTCACTTTTTTTTCACGTACAATGCGTTCAATTGTCGACACGGGTATTCCCGTTTATAATGGAAACTGGGCTACAGCTTCCACTGTACGGAGTGTACGTTTTAAATTTTCGTTCACTCTACAAACAATCTGTTTTTCTTCTAACGACATGAACTTCCGCTTTCTTTGTACATTACTTGGACCTGCTACGGCATTCATCTTGATACTATAAAAATAATAAAATTCAATTATATTATTCAGCTATTTGTCATTTGTTTACTTACATCAAAAACTATTTTGAAATTGATTTATTTTTAAAACAACTTTATTGTGAGATTTCCACTAGAACAGATTAACAAATCCGCAACACAGCTTTTTCAGCTGTGTTCACTAACAAACTGAATTCTACTTACAATGTAATTCATCTATACTCTTTGAAATATTACTATCTACCTAGAAACTAATGATATTTTAGGAGCTAATTAATGACAGTTATACCTGAGTTTAACGAACATTTATGACTAGGTCAACTAATTATCTCACAATAAAGAGTGAGTGTGATGAAAATCTTTGATAATATATTATGAAAAACAACTCTATTTTATATTTCGAAGTCAATAAATACAACAGTCTATTTAATAAATATAATGAAATATATTAAATGGATACAAAACAAAGTTACCTTCACAAGAAACAGAACACTACGCCAATGTAGATAAAGACGATTGATAATGAAGAAACCGAATGACTGGTTATAGCATTTCAAGGGCCCAAAAATAATAGACCTGCGAAGTGTTGATCACTTCACCGATGTTTCAAAGCATTTAACGAACTGGTTTATCTTTTCGGTCTTACATCCTATCGATATGCAGAAGCTATCATTTCAATTATTTACAATGGTGATGCATATACAGTAAAAATGACCACGGTAAGAATTTAGTTCCAACATTTAACATTGTTGCCGTTAGATCTTAGTTCAATTTATATGAGTTAACTCCAATTGAAAATTGTTAAAATATAACATTGAAATCAACAGTTCAAAAAAAGCTTTTCGAAACGCTGAAAGGTGTATACACGTTGCGGTCCATGTGTATGGAATACATTCATTTTTGGCGTTATTATGTACTATGTAAAAAACCGGAAACAGGTCGATTTTTATTCTTAAATTGAGAATTTAGAATATGAAAATATTATCCCCCTCCATCACTCCTTCTGAATTCTAAGCACCCCCTCAAAAATTTCAGATAACAAATGGGGTCGTGTGGCACCTTGTTGGAAAGGGATTTTAGTCCTCTGTTCAGCAATATGAAGTTTTTTAAGTTTGGTGCAATCATAACTGACAAAATTGAATTTCAGGGTGTAAACTTTTGATAATGTCTCTAGGTATCACAAAACTTTACGTAGAATGAAGAGAAGAATGCCACATAATATTTAGAATGTATTTTTCAATGTACTTCACAATTAAATGAAATGTTCAAAATGACCATCATCAACTTCTTGACAATAACCAAGGCGATTATGGAATTCTCTTACAACATTTTGTATGACATCGGGGATTATTTTGTTAATTTCTTCTGTTATCCTAACTTTCAAATCAGCAATATTCTTTGTACTATTAAAATATACTTTACATTTCAAATTGCCCCATAAGAAATAATCGAGAGGAGTCAAATCGGGGGATCTTGATGGCCTTTCGATCGTTTCACGTCTTCCAATCCACCTATTGGGGAAAACCTCGTTTAAATAAGTTTTAACTGTACGTGCAAAATGCGGTGGAGCTCCATCTTGTTGGTAGTAAATAGTTTGATCTATCTCACTTGGATGAATAACAACAGAAAAATGTACTTGTAATGTAGGCACTAAAAAGTTGATCAATAAATCTAGATAAACCGCACCATTAACAGTACCCTCAAAGAAATGAGGGGCAATAATTTCATCCAGTGAGGATGTGTGGGCTCCAGTATCTACAGTTCTGTCTGTTAACTGTTCCGTTTAAATGGAACATCGCTTCATCAGAAAACACTATTTTGTTTATGAACTGCAAATCTGCGTTCATTCTTTCCATCATCAATTCACAGAATTTTTGCCTTCTATCAGGATAATCTTCATTTAACTCCTGAACCAAGTGAACTTTGTAAAAGTGGTATTTTTCTTTACGCAAAACTCTCAAAATAGATTATTTACTTACGTCATTGTCGGCGGCAAGTTCTCGAGTTGTCTTATGCAGATTTTCCTCAATCTCCAGAAGTACATCTAACTTTTTTCATCACTAAAGTGAACATTTCTACCTGGTTTTCCAATATTTTTTACATGTCCAGTTTCACGAAACTTTTTTCAATTTTGCTAACTGTAAACTGCGGGACGTGTTGATCAGGGTATTTATTATTAAAAATTTCACAAATCTCCGTTTGAGTTCTTGTTTCATTACCACAACCAATCATAATTAAAATATATTCTTTGAGTCTCGGACACATGAGTCATAATTAAATTCAATACGCCCACAAATATTATACTGACGTCTTTTAGTAACATTGAATACCTAAATGACAGCAGCCTACTGGATTCATATCAATTGTTCATTTGGCTGTTTGTCTAACATTTTAGTATCTTAAAATTTTTTTTCCAGGATTCACGGTTAGTGAGGATCGTATTCCAGGGATGGTATTTTTGATAAATCAGGTTATTGTCAAGAAGTGAATAATGGTGGTCATAATGGTGGAACATTGACTTTAATTGTAAAAATTAATTTTCTCAGTTATGAGTACACCAAACTTAAAAAACTTTATAATGCTGAACATCAATATGTATGGACAGTGCGGTCCGCAATGTAGATTATAAAAACAAGAAGTCATATTGTCTGCTGATTCGAATATATTTTCGCCATCATTGAAACATTCAAATTATTACCTCAGAAATGAACATACCTCTATAAGATTTTATTTTGATTGAAAGTCAAACACTTTCCATGTTTTGTATCTCTTATCAATTTGATGAAAGAGCTTTTCAAAGCTCTATGGAACACATTTCATATATTTGAATGATGGGAAGCGATAGTTTTCAACAAAGTCGAAAAAGATACACAATGACGTAAAAGGGGCACATTGATCCCGTTAAAAAATCTCAACAATCTCGAAAACAAGCCTGCAATACCCGATAAGGTTCCCCATCATTCTTCACCTTAGCTTGAGGAAATCCGTTGAAGAGTTGGATATACTGCAGCGTTGCCGAAAAAATTCTTTAGAATTGAAAAATTTGATTTGATCTTGGAGTAGTAATGATTTTTTCTTCATATAATGAGAAAATGTTCAACAAATACCCTGTTTTCAATAGGAATGTCCTGAGTTCAATGAAGTAAAAATTATCATAAGAAAAACAACTGGAATTTTCTTTTTCCAGATCTATCAACTGATATACAGGACGCTGCTTTTCTGATTTTTTATAAAATCAAGAGGCTATCTATCAATATTATATATGACATTCGGAAGTATATATGGATAGGAGTGACAGTAATATTTTTTTTTTCAGCTATTCATTTTTAATTCTTTCCTGGACTTCATATCATTTATTGTAATATCAGACAATGGAAGTCCAAACTAATGGAATTCATCATAAAACATTGTCAATCTCATTCAAACAAAAATGTAAATTTTGTCTAAACATTCTTGTTAAAATATTTTCTGAATATTTGAAGAAGAATGTGGGTATCAACATGAGAATTTTATTATCCATCCATCCATCCATCCATAAATTACAAGTATGTGTATGTAATTCAAGAAAGATATGTATCATGGTTATAGGCCTCGACCTCAAGGAAGATATATAGCCCATAAAATTGATACACTGGTGAATCAATCAGGAGAAGATAAACTATGAGAATTGTCAATTCCCTAAGGTACTCATATAAAAAAAATATATTTTTCATATATACAATATTTGAAAATAAAATAGGAAAAAACTATCACAGTTCAATCTCACAGTTACGTTCATACTATTGATACCATTGGTAGAAAAAGGAAATAGGCCAGTCCTCTGTGATTGTTGTAGTTGGTTCCTGTGTAATGTGATTGGTAAAAATAATGATATTGAATGAAAAAAAGTCATTTTATTTCACACTTTTCATACACACAGAAGAATCACTTGTTTGATAATTGCCCATTCAGCTATTTCATATCAACTTGAAATTGAATATTTATGGAATCGAATTTCTATTTTTTGTGAAATGGGGAGATGTATAACAAATGGATTATGTTTGCACAAGTATTGAAATATAATATGAAAGAAATTTTATTATAATTTCAGATTTTCGATCAGATTTTCTATGAACTATCAAGGTTTATTTGAATAGAAAACATATCTTGTGATTGATAATTTCGTTAGACATTTGTTTATTTTCTCAAACTAGCCGTTACTGAGTAATTACTAGTTTTAAATCCGCAAACGGACGACGAGTATTATAATTTCAATAAAAAAGTCACTACAGTTTGTTCAATGTCAACCGATTACTTTCTGCTATTGATGACGTCGGCCTCCGAACCATTTCTTACATTACAAATGTTTGTGGAATAAGTTCATTACAGACATCTCTTATTCTATAATAAGTTCTATAGACATTTTAATGTAGACTCGAGATATCACGGATATATGTGTATGAATGTATTCAAGAGGAGGGTGAAAAATATCTTTTAAAAAACTGTTTTCATAATTTGAAAGATGTACATGTGAACTGTACATATACGGAATGATTTTAATATTTTCCTGGTTTATATGTGCTGAAACATCACAAATTTTACTGTCTTTTTTATTTATATACAACTTTGTACATTGTACCATTATTTCCTGACTTGTCATAAATGTAATTTACATATAACATGATCAAATGAATCTATCTATCTATCTATCTATCTACTCATAAATAAAAGTCTAATGGCGTCATATCAGTTGTGCTAGCAAGTTGGTCTAAAAAAATCATGAAAAAAATTGGGTTTTATATAAGAATACTTCAGGATACTGTTTACTAATGGAATGTAAAAAATAATATCGAAGAATAATTCCACACTTCCAATGGGAAAAGCTGTTGCGCCCTACAGGAAACTTCAATATTGATTTATTTTGGTATAATATATGAAACAACAATATTGAACCTGATGTGAACCCACATGCATTTCGAGCAGGATATTAATGAAAATATTATAAATAGGTGAATATTTGGACGGGTATTCTGGGGAGCCACATTGAAGGACCAATATTTTTCAAAGACAATTCAATCAGAGAATCTACTCAGTGACGGAGCAAGACCTGAATTTAATGTAGGCAAAATATTTTTCGAGACCTTGTGGTGAAGCAAGAAAGAAAAAAATGGCATTGAATAATTTTTCATTCATTGAGAAACACTTACCAGAATTTTAACTTATGTAATTTATTGAAATATGAAAGAAAAATGTTAGAAATTAAAAAATGCGCCGCAAAAGTAATCAAAAAATGTCACGTCTGCGGTAAGTTGTCGGAGAGTTGGTCTTTTGCAGACTGTTCTATTCGCAGCATCAAGTCAAATTAAAAATATTATTGTACATACTCTGAACAATGTCAAGTTTTTGTGTCGATCAGTGTTTTCTTAGAAAAACTATGTAATACTGTTATTTATTCTCACCACATAAATACCTTTAGAAATTATAGTATAGGAATTTGAAGCAAGACTGCGTCTGCATGCGATACTTTGGCTTTCTAAAAAAAGAGAATTCCCGAAATCTTTGACCGGGGATTCCCCATTGTAGGAGCTTAACGCCAAGTAATGTTGCCAGTCTAAATAAAACTAATAATTGGAAACGACAAAAATTAGAATTTATAATACAATAAATTATGAAAGAAATAGAAATGTAATTTGGGATTTTTCATTTATATGCTTTCGTGCGCCGAAAAGTGGAATATCTTTGGGTTGAGAATTATGTATTACTCTCAAAATAGATTCATATTTCTATGGAAATACCCCAATCAACAATTAATAAACAAGCCGAAATTCCAAAAAAACTTTCTGCATCATATTGAGGCGCATGAACCAATTTGAATTTCCTTCAGAACATCAAGCCACTCCTTTTCGGGCCTCAGGAGAAGTTAGACTGCAGGGGTATATACTCCTGATGAAAAAGTACAAATGAAAAAATAATATTTCCATCTCTCATCTCAAATGATAGGATATGTATTTACCTCACTAGTAAAACACATGTTGACAAATTTTTGAGCGAACATGGGACATAACAATAAATGAAGAAAATGTCATTGTCCGCAGACATAGGTTCACCACCAAACCGGCTAGTTTAGTTGAATATCTGCCCCACCATTTCCCACAATGTCGTAAAAAAAACTGAAAGGGACCATATGATGGAATTGATGAAATGAAAAGAATTGGTAGAAATATACTTTGCCCTATCACCTTCCTAAGAGTTGGGATTCCTAAGCCCTAGTACAAGTATATACTCAGTTTCCGAAAGCAAACATATTTCAAACCCAACAACACTCCAGCAATTCCAAATCTATTGTTCTTGAGTCTATGGCGCCTATGGCGAGAAGCGCTTACTGCGCAACCTCTGCTGCAGGCAACCAGTGTTGTAATTGAACCCCACAAAATACAAACAGTACACAGAGTCAGATGCTACAAATGCAATACGCTTATATACAGACGGCTCAAAAACCAAAGAAGGCTCGTGATATGGAATGTGCTCCAGATCACTAAGAATTGAGTAGGGAATGGAAAAAAATACCAGCGTGGTCCAAACAGAACTGACTGGTATCTCGATCGCCACGTAAGAGATAACCAGGAAAGGAATTTCTGGCAAAAACATAACAATTCGCACTGACAGCAGACAAGCTCTATTAGCCTTGTACAGACAACTTATAACCTCAGGGCTAGTACTAGAGTGCCACCAAGATTTAACCAAAGCCTCGGTCGATAATAACATTATCCCGGGGTGGGTTACAGGGCACGATAGAAATGAAGGTAATCGCATTGCTGACTCTTTAGCCAAGGAAGCGGCTGCATTAAGAATTTCAGGACCCAGTGGCACCTACGTCCTGATGACTTCGACAATTGCGGATCTAGCCAAATGTTACACCCATGCTCAATCCCTAAAGATATGGGATGGAATCGAAGGATGCAATCTTGCCAGGATCACCCTGGCCGACCCTGGGAAGCTGACGGCGAAGAAATATCTGGTGATGACCAGGAGAAATCTACACTCAACAGTATGATTTCTGACTGGCCCCTGTCAGCTAAGGAAACACCTCCATAATATGGGGCTTACAGATACAGAACACTCAATGGAGAACCCAGTTAGCGCATCAGACATTCTAAGTGTTGCAAAAAATTATACTAAAAATATCCATAGTCCGCTAGGTATATTGTTGAAGATATATCATTCAATCATG
Organism: Leptinotarsa texana; assembly: GCA_015342105.1. Taxonomy (NCBI): domain Eukaryota; kingdom Metazoa; phylum Arthropoda; class Insecta; order Coleoptera; family Chrysomelidae; genus Leptinotarsa; species Leptinotarsa texana. Next base: position 10,274 of record WOGN01002697.1, read on the forward strand.
GACCGTAGCATCAAATCAAAAATCACTAATATAAAAAAATAGCTCAAGCAATTGAATACAGGACTAGATACCAGCTCCAACAGTTCAGAATCAAATGAAAGCCAATGTTTGCAAGACACTGCTTGATTTCTCAAAATTGTCCCAAATTTATAAATTAGCCTACATTCATATTGCAATTAAAACTGAAAATTGCAACATAGATCTAAAGTGGAACAGTTTTCCACTTGTCATCACCACCAGCAGGAGAGAAACGATCTGAAATTTGAATAATAAAGGAAAAACAATGGGATTTCTGTAGCTAGATATGCTTCTGAATCGCTTCAAGTTCTTTATGTATGATGAAATAGTTTGGGAAAACCCAAATTAATCTGCTAGTGAGGTTACGTTTCAGCAAGATATTGTACCTCTTGTCATTATGACGAAGTTGTTCAAGAACAGGATTACCAAGATATTCATGAGTTCTGGAATGAACAACGGTTATGTCTCCAGTAGCCAAATTGGCTGGTCAGATTTCAACTAGTGGTTCAGTGTTAGATGAAAAATTGAGAGACCTATCAAACCATATATCACAAGACTCCTCTTCTCACTTGAAAAAAATACATTTTTTTGATGACGAGTAACAACAGTCTATAAATATGATGAACTTTCACGTCAAATTTGTCCAACCTTGAGTCCAACAGTGAAAGGAGGAAGTATGTAATCTGGCAACACTGGGCTACGAGTTACAGAAACGAACGCCTACTCACGTACGAGAAACACGATGCAATAAAGATGAGTGGTCGAGCTTTGGGAAACAAGTAATGTTGTATCTGACACAGGCAGATCTCGTCTCCGAGGACTGAAAAAATTCTCCGAATTTTCTCAACTGTCTGTGAAAATAATTGACGTCGCGGCGGGACAAAAAGCGTCGCGTTTACTCAATTACTCTGAAAAATTATTTTTCGATTTGGAAGACGTTCTTATTTTTTGTTATATTTTTCACGATCTAAACTGCCAATTTTCAGTTCGCCAGTACAAATAAATGACGTTTTCGATATTAATACTCATAATACGTTTTTTCACTAATTTTTTATGATGATTAATATTTTGGCGAAACACATCGATGGTTCTAGTGGGGAGGAAAATAATTTCATTGTCACATTGAGTTTCGTGAAAGATCATTTTGAACAGTCACAACATTTTTTTATTAACCCAAAACTTCAGGCTTCCAACTTCAAAACTGACGAAATAAAATACAATCTTTTATTTTTCCCAGACGATGGCAAGAAGTTCTTTTGTCGATTGTCGAATAATTGACTTCTGCTGGGCTTACTGCCCGGGAGGCGTAACACATATAGTGGTCATTTTGGGATAATATAGCGCCTATTGTGAAATTTGCGGCGTCTGTAGCCATTTTGAATGGTTTTTAAAAGTCAGGATATGCTAAAACAGGTTCGGACATGAGTATTGAGTTGCATGTATTGAAGCATGTCTTCCGTGTGTTCTAAATTTTCATTTTTCTCAAGACATTCAGTCATAGATTTCGTGAGTCTGGCAAAGTCCTTGATGAATTTCCGGTAATAACCCAATTATCCCAAAAATAATTTTATATCCTTTTGAGTCTTCGGAATTTGGAAATTTTTGATAGCCGTGATTTTTAGGGGATCAATACCTTCAAGTGTGATCCCATGTCCTAAGAATTCGAGTTCCTTTCGAAGGAATTCCGATGTATCTAATTGAATCTTCAATCAAGCTTCGCGCAATTTGGAAAACATCAATTTGAGGTTTTGAATGTGCTCCTGGAGTCCGGTGCTGAATATGATGATGTCATCCATGTAGACCATGCAAATTTTATTTTGCATGTCTTTGAGAACCTTATCCATCACCCTTTGGAAGCTTGATAGTGCGTTTTTGAGATCAAACGGTATCCTCAGGTATTCATAGTGACCACGGTTCATATTGAACGGGGTTTTTTTGATAGAATTTTGAGCCATTTCGATTTGATGGAATCCACTAGACAAATCAAGTGTGAGTAAAATACTGAGCACGTCCAAATTTGTCCAATATGTTATTAATATTGGGGATTGGGTATCGATCATCTATTGATTTTTAATTGATTTTACGATAATCAACGACTTTTCTCCATTTTTGTTTACCAGGTGAATCAAGTTTTTTGGGCACGATCACAGGCTACAGCTCGGCCGTATGATATTCTTCTTGTCTGTGGACGTATGGATACCTATAGGATTTGGTTTGTACCGGTAATTCGTCTGTAGTATTTATCTCATGTATGATTTTTGAAGTAATCGTCAATTCGTCTCCTGGTTTGAGGAAGATATCAGAATATTCTTTACATACTCTGATTAAAGGGATCTTTTCCTCTGAATTTATATGGTCAACACGGAATAAGTCTGTGACATTCAGGTAACTTCCGTTTGATGAAGAATGGTCATTTGTCTGTCCGTTGGGATTTGTGAAAGATTCGAGGGTGAATATTTCATATGTCGAGGATACAAATTGGGTGACAGGTAGGGTTCCAGTAACTTTGCTGAAATCCGTTTTTTGCGATAGTCAATATTTTGAGAATAATGAGATTATTCATGGTTCCTTCAATCGTCAGAATTTCGCCTTCGTACACAGTCACTGACCGATTTTTTATAATTTTTTCCAGTGAGTTTACTAGAAAGGAAACACTTAAATCTGAATGTTGCCTGAATTTGAAAGGTATGGAATGGAATGGAAAGTTGTGATATTGGCCGCGGAGGTTGTGCGCCCGACTCACGATCGTAAGATCTTGTGTTCGATTCCCGCCTCGACCAGATATTTTTCTCGAGAGAATTTATCTGGTTGAAGCTGGAATGATTCTGCTACCGTGTTAGGAATCACACGTTGAAAGGTAAGACCTCGTTAGTCCGCACAAGTTTCTCAACTTTTCAGAGTTGTCGTTCGTATGGGGCAACAGCTGATTAACGGAAAAAAAGATTTTAAACAGATTTTTTTAAAACAGATTTCAGTATTTTTCCTATCAATTTCTTATTAATTAAATCGATATTCAGGTTGATATTCATTGAATCTGTTAGTCCTAAAACGCCATCGAAATAGTGATGAGAATCAAATTGAATCAAATCAATTTCATAATCCGTATCAAATTCAGAAAAGGTTGGTATTGAAACTTGATATCTGACCTTTTGACAGCCGGTTGCCGTTTTTATTACGGTATTGGAGAAATATAATTCATCTGGAAATAATTTCTTGATGATCGAAGGTTGATTATCGATCGAGAGCTTTATGTATCGATAAGTAATTCTGGATTCTTTTGTTCTACATATAGTAAGGTATTATTACATGAGAGACTGATTTCGGCTAATTCGATTGGTCTTGTTGGCTCGTTACCTGAAAATATGCGATTTCTTCAGGGTCTGAAATGTCATCGTCTGAGATGTTGTTGATTGAATTCGTTTTCGAAATATTGATTTTGATCAGGGATATTCATAATATTCATATTGGTTAGCCGGTTGATCATAAAAATCAATCTAGTTTTCATATTCATTCGAAAATAATTCTTCTGAAACGAAATTTGGCTTTTGATTTTGTTGAGAGAATCGTGATTGCTTATGGAATTGATTTGAACCATATTGTGTTCTTTAGTCGGTTCTGGGGTCTTGCCGGTATTGATGAATTTGTTGGTGGGATATCCTAGTGGGGTTCCTAGAAGTAGTCGACATGGGTTCAGGTTTTGGCAATTGATTTCGAAAGATTTGTTTGGGTTTGAACACATTTTGGGGGTACCAAACACTTTTCGATTTGTAGGGTATTTTCTAGGTGGTAGTTGCCTGGGTTGGACATTTATTGGTTGATTGGGTCAAACCGGCCTCAAAGAAAAGTTTCGATTCGAAAAATTTGTGCTGGGATAATTGAATTGTCTTTGTAACTGATTTGGTTTAGATTGCTGAAAAGTGTTGTTCGTTGGGACATTGGTAGTGTAAGTGTGTCTGTTTGTAGGAGTATCCAATTTGGTCCTATAATTATGATGTATTGGATTCTTGGTTTTCCCTAATAAGTCATTGATATACAATAAAGAGAGGGTTGGAGACAAAATGGATTTCTGGCGAACAACAATGTTGATGGTAAATGTATTCAACACACATTCATCGAAGGCCACATGCAGGGAACGTTTTTTAGGAAGCTGCACTGCCAAACTCAGAAATGGTCTTACAAGTCATACCATCGAAGTTTGGCCAGTAAACCTCAATGCCACACACGGTCAAAGGCTTCAAAAATACCAATCGCAACATCTCTTGTTCTCGATTCCATGTTTCTCGATGGCATTATTTCAAATATGGCTGACATACGATAGAAGGTCACCTATTTGACCTTTGTTTCCGAAAGCTTTGATCGCTTGAAATGTTAAAGCCTAACACATATTTGAGAACATGGTGGTTAACGGCATCTCTCTCTATGAATATTTTATATCACTGATAGCAAAGCGAGTGGTCTTTACTTATTTGAAAGATTTCTTTTGCTCTTTTTCAATCTCATTAGAGCTTAAACGAACATGTAGCCAGGGGAAATGGTCTAGAAGATTCTTCACTCAGCAGATATCTAATACTGAACCTTGCGCGGTTTAGACTGTTTCCCAACATTTATCGATAACACTGAAATGAGTTTGTGATCAGCAGATCCTAACGGAGGCCTTACGGTGACTGTATATATTTCCGGATTAGTTGTTAGGAATAGATCCAGAAAACTAGCATAATCTCTTTGCAAATGATTCAATATCTCCATGATTCCAAATTATATCTCCAGGAGTAATTAAAATATGTTTGGAAATATCGCTGGACTTCAAAATGAGATATCAATCAACCCCTTTTCCTCTTGAAATTTTAGGGCTTCTGTTCAGTTTTGCTGGAGGATTGATGCGATTAATTTGAAAACTAGCCTACATGAGTAATTTCTAACTATTTTTAGTTTATTTTTGGTTATCAGATTTTCTTTAGGTGCTGTGATACAGAGACATGCGTTTGCAAATTGACAAATTTTTATATATACATCGAGCTCCCTTTCTCAGTAAATGTTGGTGAGTAAGTCGGGTGTGTCCATTTGTCAGGCAACTTATGGTTATTTGGTTTCTGCGACAGCATAATATTTCACTTCCATATTGGGATTCATTTAGTGTAGTTTATTGGTAGTTGGAATTTATGAACTCATAGGAGACGGTCTCATTGAATATTTCATTGAGCATTGATTGAATGTACATATTGTCGTCATGTGAATTGCAGATGAAAAATCAATACTTTCTTGAAATCAGTTGAAATGAATTTTTCGTTTTCATCAGAAACAAAAACAGAAATAATTAAATGTGTTCCTATATCACAAGATAACAATAAATTGACAGGGGTAAATCTTTATGAGAGATTGATTTTTTTTAAAAGAATGATTTTGGAAAATTCCCATTAATTTTTCGTGTGATGATAGAAAAGTATGGAACAAAAACCTTCCTTTCCTATTTGTAGCTGTGTTTATTGATGCTTAGCACAACCTGGTTCAACCAATGCATTTTTTGGTATTTCCATAGGGTACTAACGTGTTACAAATAACGTCGAACCTGTCAGGAAATTGGGTATACATTTTAATTCATCGACTGGACGAATACAATATTTTCAAAATCATTCATGATACAAATTGATATTGACCCTCGCTATAATAACAAAGGAAATACGGATGTCAACCTTGTACAATATTAACAATCATAAAATTCCACTGCTACACTCTTTGTTACCATTCAATATATTTTTCAATTGTTTTTTTCATCCAGCTGAAACGCATTGAATCGAAAATAACGGGATAAAATTTCTCGCATGAAATGTGTTTATAATTTGATATGATTTTGGAAACGGTTCAACCATGACATCTACAGAGTGTAATTAAATGCATACAGCAGTTTCACACAATATCAGAACATTTTTCAAATTCATTATTGCCACTTATTGAATTCAGAGACCTGATGAGTCTTTCAGTCAAATTTTCATAGCAGATCAATAAATTCAATATTATTAGGAGTTGAATGTCT
>WOGN01002698.1:0-16319 GCA_015342105.1 Leptinotarsa texana
TTTTTTTTTTTTCTTATTTCTACTATTCTAGTTGATTTGTATATTATTAGGATATCCTATTTAATTTAATAAAGATCTTCTTCTTCATATTATTCAATATCCAGCGTGGTAATAGCTGGGGAAGTAGATATTTTCCGGCAGGCATTTACCAAAAACTATTGTATACGTAGTTGGGCGAGATGAATGTTTCGAAATTTTATTTCAAAATATTTATTATCTTATATTCATTTATGTTCTTCTCAGTAGAACTCTTTCATTAGTTTTGTGAACTCTTACTTGAAAATCTTGTAGTAGTCTGTATTTATCATTTCACCTAGTTCAATTTTTGTTATTTACGAGTTGAAAAATGAAGCATGTTGGGAAATCACTGAAGTTAATTTTGATAATTCACAGAGAAAAGTTATCGGCCTTTTATTTATGACTGAACGTTCAGTATAAATGGTTCAAAAAAAGTTATTGGGAAATAAATAAATGTAGGTAATTCAAACATTTTTTGTGACAAGGATTTGAATTAAAGTAATTCTAAATATTTTCCACGGAGTGGAGTATTAGATTCAAGAGGTTTTCTAAATTAACGGGTTGTATATTGAAAATTGAGTGTGCCAGTATGTTTTGTGGAGCAGATTTCAAGTATTTCATCGTACTTACAAATCTGAAAAATACTTCTTTCACATACCAGAACTGTAACACTTTTATTTTCTACGTTTCTTCACTCAATTGGCATCATCAGGAGGTAACAAGGTGTGCTTTCACTTTCAGAAATCAATTAGGGGTTGAAGTAAAAAAAGTTTCTATATATTTTAAAGGGGGGGCTCCAGATTCTGAAATGCATGGCAAAGTCAAGGTCATGTACCAATCTTGATAATTTCAAGTTTTCTTTATTCTCCGCCCCCACAAAGTGGGCCCTGAATCTTCGAAACGAGTTTTAATAACTCTTTTAGTCAGATCCTGAACAAAAGTGTGTTGGTTAGACTGAATTTGCCGTTTAAACTTGTTTTGAGGAACACTTGGTGTATTGCCGATTTCATACATCAAAAAAGGATAAAGGAGTCCAACATGTCTTCTAGAACAAAGGAGTGACATATGCATCAATACAAATAGGCCATTGGCTACACTTTCATGAATCACTGTGTTAAAATTAATGGGAACTTTTTCACTGATTTGAACACTATGTTAGAAATAACACTTTATTGAATGCCTTCCATTTTACCTTACATTTTGAAATGTATTTATCGAACTAGGTTAGAATATTTTCATTTATGTAGTGCATATGTCGGTACAGCGGAAGATTGAGAGTGGCTTCTTGAATTATTGCAAAGATACTATTGAATGATGCAAAAAAAACGACTATATCTCTTTTGGGTCAGATAAAAAGAAAAAATCTTAAAATTCCAAATTCTCTTTTTGGAGGTAATTTTTTGTTCACAGAAAGATTAAACTTTGCCCGTTGAAAATTCAAATGTGGAGTTGTATAATTTATAGTAATTTTTATAAAGGGTATTCCATAATGAAGACAATTATGATTATGTTCTTGCACATAAATGTGCAGCTTTATCAAGTGTCGCATTCTAACCAATTCAAAACAAGATCAAATTCTAAAGAAATTTTTCATTTATTTCTCGGATAAAGTTTTTATATCGTAGGAAAAAACTCAAGAGGACTTTTTCATCCCAAATTGAACGTTTAGTTCAAAAACGGGCGTATTTTTTTTCTTCATGAATATCAAAGTCAATTTCAGTACTGATGCCACTGTTTAAGTTGAGATTTTTTCATTGATATTGGATATATTGTAAATTTCCATTTTTTCTTCAAAAAGTAGCACTTCTTATTTTTGTATCATTATTTTCACATGGTATTCACATGGTATCATTGTGGCAAAGTTGCTTATTTTCAGGTACTATTGAAAGATACTGGAAAAATTGAAGAATTTCAAATTCTATTTTTGTCTGTAATTTTTATATTTACAAAAATTTTGAACTTTATATATTTTGTGGCAATGTTTTGATTAATAATATCCTGAAATAATTTATTTTTATCATCAGATGAATTATATTTCTTCAGTACGGCCCTGGCAATCGTTTGAAGAGAAGCAATTGGTTCCTTCATTTACCACAGACGATTCTCTAATATCTCGCAATACTCTATTCCCACAAATTTTTTTATGAAGTACAACCTCTAGGTTTTTTCACATATAATCAGTGGGCTTAGTTGAAGACTGGCTACAAATCAAATCATCTATAGGAACAATTCGTTCAGGAAAGTCTCAACTACCTACACTGTACGTTAATAGACCAGTCTACATACAATAACTCCAGTGAAGAATCTTGCTCTGACACCTATCAGATATAATCCAACGCTTTTCGTGATATTAGCCAGGGGAGTAGTTGCTTTCTGATGGGTGTCAGTCCATTAACCTAAAGTGTAGGACCTGAACGAATTGTTTCTTTAGATGATTCAACCTCTAGATGTTTAAACATCTGAACATTTTCGTTCTACCTCCTACTGAGTATTGCATCATTCATTGATTACTGAGACATCTCAACGGATATCCATTTTACTTTCAGTTTATATCTAAAGGATATCTTACTAATGGATGTCCTTGGAATAATCACACAAAGGTATCCATTATATCCACAGAGTGATATTTTGGGGACAGATGTTTCATCTCCAAAGATATACAGACTTATTTGAACTTATGATGCACTGTTTGGAACCTTTGGTGTAGTAATGAATTTAAATTGAAGATGACTTAGAGAATATAGAAAATTTGATAATGGTAATAGAGGAATATTCAGTTTTAGTAAATACACCCAAAAAAAATCTGTATTCAAAACAAAAATGAGCTGGTATTTTCATTGTTTGTATTTTCATTGGTTTGTAAATGGATGTACATTCCTTATTTTGAAGCTTTTATGAAATTTGAGGAATTTTGTAAGTTGTCATAACCTATATTGGAAAATCCTCACTAGCAATATTAGAGGTTTGTAATATCGATTTATTTTATGGTACTTTTTACTTCACCGTTAGCTTAATCAAAATGGATTGCCAAAGAAGGTTTTGAGAATCATCTGTGATATATAAGGAGGAGTACATATCGCTATAATTCTAGTCATTATCAGGACTGTTATAATAATTTTTTCCATTTACGTGATGATCAGCAAGTTATCTAAAGTCTCAAGTCAGTTCAATTTCTCAATAATATATAGTCCTTCTGAAAATTTCAACATTGCTAGTGGCTCGATTCAGACCAACCTGTATAAAAATTATAAGATTATATTCTGATAGCTGATTGAAAGTTTCGATTACAAAGGTAAGATATTCTTGTATCTTCTGTTTTTGAATTATTCATTTGGAATTGGATAATTATCTAACTCTCAATGGTAAATTGTTTATTCAAATCTTGTACATAAAGTTCACTCAATTCAAAATCTTCCCTAGTCTAGAATGTATTTTATGTTTTGAAATGTATTGTAAAATATTTGTTAAATTTGGCTAGATAATCTTGTATCTTCTGTTTTATAATTTACTGGATGGAATTAGATAATTGTCCAACTTCCAATGGTAATGTGTTTATTTAAATCTTGTATATAAAGTTTACCCCACTCTACTTATCAATGGAACAATCTATTTTAAGTTTTGACATGTATAATAAAATATTTTTTAAGTTAGGTTTTGGTACAATCTATTTTAAGTTTTGGAATGTTTTATGAAATATTTCTTGAATTAGGTCTAATAATGTCATATCTTCTGTTTTTGAATTATTTAGATGGAATTGGATAATTATCCAACGTCCAATGATATAGGTTTATTTAAAGTCTACATTGCATGAAGTATTTAAGATTTTGAAATATTTTTTAAATAAAGTTAGATCATCTTTGAATTATTTGGATGGAATTGGATAATTTTCCAACTTCCAATGGTAATGTGTTCATTTAAATCTTGTATATAAAGTGTATTCCACTCTACTGTCCAATGGTACAATGTATTTTAAGTTTCGACATGTAAAATAAAATACTTTTTAAGGCTTATGGTACAATCTATTTTAAGGTTTCAAATGTATTTTGAAATATTTCTTGAATTAGGTCTAATAATGTCATATCCTCTGTTTTTGAATTATTTAGATGGAATTGGATAATTATCCAACTTCCAATGATATACTATATTCAAAGTATCCATTGTATGAAGTATTAGAGATTTTGTAATATTTTTTAAATTAGGTTACATAATCTTTGAATTATTTGGATGGAATTGGATAATTTTCCAACTTCCAATGGTAATGTGTTTATTTGAATCTTGTATATAAAGTTTACTACACTCTACATGCCAATGGTACAATGTATTTTAAGTTTTGACATGTATAATAAAATATTTTTTAAGTTAGGTTATGGTACAATCTATTTTAAGTTTTCAAATATATTATGAAATATTTCTTTAGTTAGGTCTAATAATGTCATATCTTCTGTTTTTGAATTATTTAGATGGAATTGGATAATTATCCAACTTCCAATGATATACTATATTCAAAGTATCCATTGTATGAATTATTAGATATTTTGAAATATTTTTAAATTAGGTTACATAATTTTTGAATTATTTGGATGGAATTGGATAATTTTCCAACTTCCAATGGTAATGTGTTTATTTATATCTTGTATATAAAGTTTACCCCACTCTACTTACCAATGGAACAATCTACTTTAAGTTTTGACATGTATAATAAAATATTTTTTAAGTTAGGTTATGGTACAATCTATTTTAAGTTATGGAATGTATTTTGAAATATTTCTTGAATTAGGTCTAATAATGTCTTATCTTCTGTTTTTGAATTATTTAGATGGAATTGGATAATTATTCAAATTCCAATGATATACGTTTATTTAAAGTCTCCGTTTCATGAAGTATTTGAGATTTTGAAATATTTTTTAAATTAGGTTAGATAATCTTTGAATTATTTGGATGGTATTGGATAATTGTCCAACTTCCAATGGTAATATGTTTATTTAAATATAAAGTATTTTAAATTTTGAAATCTATTATAAAATATTTCTCAAATTGGGTCAGATAATGTTGAATCTTCTGATTTTGAATTATTCCGATAGAATTGGATAATTGTCCATCTTCCAATGATATATACTTATTTAAATCTTGTATATAAAGTTCACCTAATTTAACGTATCCAGTGCACAAAGTATTTGAAGTTTTCAAATGTATTATAAAATATTTCCTTAATTAGGTTATATACTGTTGTACCTTCTGTTTTTCGTATTAATTGGATGGAATTGGACAATTGTCCAACTTCCAATGGTTACATGTTTGAACTTCTACATTGTCTAATATGATTCTACTGTGATTCAAAACACACATTGAGGAGAAGCCAGCAAATTAGGAATAGCAGATCATGTTTGGACTCATCAACATAACATTAAGTGGTCTCAAGCTGAGATCATCCAGAGGGAGGAACACTGGTTTAAGAAGAAGTTCAAAGAAGCTGCATATATGTTGTCGAAATATGCATTCTATCAAGCTAGTGTAGAGATACGCAACATATGGAAACCCGTTATCAAGCGGAAAACGGTTAACTCCCGCCAAACAGTCTACTCCTGTTAAACGGTCGATTCCTGCCAAATGATCAATTTCCGCTATGCCGGTGAAGCGGAGAGAGCGAAGAGGGGATAGGCGAAAATGTTTAAATGCCCTATAAGTAGTCATCTCTCGGAGGATTTACTTTTAAATTTTTGCTTATTTTCAGTTTTCTTTTTTACTATGCAGTCATTTTGATTTTATATCAGCGACAGCTGATTAACGGAAAAACAGAACAGCATTGATATTTTAGCTATTCATTATAATTTTATTACTTGTTCTTTCATAGATTTCGAATCATAGTAGAATCGTATTAGATAATGGAAGTTCGAACTAATTAAATTCACCATGAAACATTGTCAAACAAACGGTAATATGTTTATTTAAATCTTGTATATACAGTTCACTCCACTGGTCTTCACCATGGTACAATTTACTTTAAGTTTTAAAGTGTAATATAAAATATTTCTTTGATAAGGTTACATAATTTTGTATCTTCTATATTTGAATGATTTGGATGGAATTGGATAAATGTTTAACTTTCAACAATGGTGATATGTTTATTTAAATATTGTATATAAAGTTCACTCCACTTCATTTCATTACGTTACAATGTATTTTAAGTTTTGAAATGTATTATTAAATATTTCTTTAATTGAATGATTTGGATGGAATTGAATAAATATCCAAATTCTAATGGTTATATGTTGATTTAAAACTTGTATATAAATGTCACGCCACTTTATATCATTATGTTACAATATATTTTAAGTTTTGGAATGTATTGAAACATATTTCTAAAATTAGGTTAGATAATCTTGTATCTTCTGTATTTGAATTATTTGGATAATTGTCCACCTTTCAATGATAATGTGATTATTTTGATCTTGTATATAGCTCACTCCATTCAACGCCTTCATTGCACAATGTATTTTAAGTTTTGAAATGTATTATAAAATATTACTTAAATTAGGCTAGATAATTTTTATTTATATAGTGTAAATGTCGCTACTATTATTTCTTGTTGAAATCTAGAAAGCTCAGTACTTTCATATAAAATAAAATAGTTCAGCTAGGTATTCCGATGAACACAATTGAATATACACGTAAGTAAAATTTAAATAACATTGTTACTGAAAACGTAGTTGGTAAATGTATCGTGAACAGCAGAAGTGGGTTTGAATTCTGGCCTCTGTCTAAATCTGATTGTATCCCTAATAATACATTATATTCTTGTCTTTCATATTAATAACTGGATTTTCTTTTTTATACTCTGTTTTTACAGCAATTAGGTTCTTTTCTATCATTCCCGTCAATACTGCTTCTTCCAAATTTGCGTCAAAATGATTCATTTCTACCTCCTTAGTATGGTATGAAGCTTTAGGATATCCAGAAAATAGAGATTGTAGGTTCATTATTCTACATTATTTTTGTTATTAAGTTTAGTAGTTCTTTCTTCAACAGAAGAAAGTACTCGCTCAGACCCATTTCCTGTTTATTGCAAAATATTTGCCAGACTTCATAATGCCTACCGCAGTCTTAGACGAAATGTCAGGCATAAAAACCTGTAAACCACGGCCAACAAATTCGGAAAATTGACAAGGTATCCCCTTTTTTATGTAAATATTTTTTGAGGTTCTTAAATCTGCTGTATCGCATTGTTTATTGACAAGTAAATATGTAATAGACAGTAATTTCTTTCATGACAATTATTTCAGGCAGATATTGAATGGGATACAACATCTGTGAAAAATGCAATGTTTCATTTCAAAGCCATCTAAATGTAGACTAACCTCTCGTACTACATATGAGGCTCCTGATTGTTACATTTGAATAAAGTGTGGTTATATTTTGCACTACATAGGTATTTAATGCAATGCTCCTCAATAGGAAAAGTGTTTTTTTTTTGTAAAATTCAATGTTCATGTGAAAGCAGTTGTTTAGAAAGAATCTTTTTTGTCGTATTATTCAATGTTTATTTGAAAGTAATTGTTTTGAGAGGTTTTTTTTAAGTTAGCGTCTGAAAGTTACTTTTTCGCATGATCTACACATCTTCCTAAAGAGTTTATTTTTCCCACATGGACGGCTCCTACATTTCTTTTTTGTACAAAGATGGAGAGGTATATAGCCAAAACATTTATTTTCTAAAAATTTTTCTCATCTAAAAATACACCCATTTCAATTGTGTTTTATTTTATTTTAATTTCAAAAAATCCTTCTGATATGTGGCAGCAGTCGGTTCTCGTTTGTATATAATGACCACCCATATATATGTCACAATATTTTGTATATAGTTAGAAAAAATAGGATAAGTATTATGTAAGATTGATTTTTTCTTCATTGAATATTTTTAAAGAGTGGGAAAATATATTATTCGCATTCTTTGTTCAAGAGAAAAAAGAATCTTTGACATGTAGCGTAGTTTTTGTTTTTTTATTTAGCATAATCACAAAGGTTTTTTCATCATTGTAAATTTCACTCACTTTCCGTATTGGGGGTTGATATTCCAATTATTGGAAAAAATGGTTGAATAAATGGGTAAATCATGAGTTTGAATTGATTTTTTAGATATGAAAACGAATTGATAAATTTAAAACAAGTGAAAAATATTTGAATTGGAAAGCATTCAAAAATTTTTTTTCAAATGTTTCAGGTTAGGTTACGTTTCTTATTTACCTTTTAATCATAAAATTTCATTTTACATGTGTTTACAAAAATCTAAATATGGTTTGCTAAATATTAACATTGATGAAACAAAATAATTACTGGAGAAGATAGGTTTTGGTTTTATAAATAAAAAAAATTTTGGATTATTCCAAAGAAACGGAGAAAGCAATTAATTTAAAAAAAAGAAACTCTTTACAAAGGTTCATGTGAAGTGTTTATTTTTCATAATAATTGCTTTCTTTATTTTATTCCCACATTTTTTTGTATGAAACCAAAACCTTTCCCAAAATTTATTCTCTTCTAAAAGTACACCCCTTTCAATTGTGTTATATATCTTTCAAATGTCAAAAAATCCTTCTGATATGTGGCACCAGTCGGTGCTCGTTTATATATTATGCCCACCCATATATATGTTATAATATTTTATATATAGTTAGAATAAATAGGATAATTATTACGTAAGATTGATTTTTTCTTCATTGAATATTTTTAAAGAGTGGAGAAGTATGTTATTCTCACTCTAAGGTCAAGAAAAAAAAGAATCTATGACATGTAGCTTAGTTTTTGTTTTTTGAATTGGTATAATGGCAATGGTTTTTTTTGTCTTAATCTCAATTTCCGTATTGGGGCTTGATATTCCAAATATTGAATAAATGGGTGAAGCATAAGTTTGAATTGATGTTTTTAGATACGAAAATTCAATTGATAAATTTGAAAGAGTGAAAAATATTAGAATTGGAAGGCATTCAAAAATTTGTATATAAATGTTGCAGGTTCCGTTACGTTTCTTTACCTTTTAGTCATACAATTTCATTTTACATATGTTTACAAAAATCTTATGGTTTGCTAAATATTAACAATGAAACAAAATAAGTACTGAGAAAGACAGGTTTTGGCTTTATACATAAAAAAATGTGTATGAAGCCAAAACCTTTCCCAAAATTTATTCTCTTCTAAAAGTACACTCCTTTCAATTGTGTTTTATATTTTTTAATGTCAAAAAATCCTTCTGATATGTGGCAGCAGTCGGTTCTCGTTTGTATATAATGCCCACACATATATATGTTACAATATTTTGTATATAGTTGGAATAAATAGGATAAGTATTATGTAAGATTGATTTTTTCTTCATTGAATATATCTAAAGGGAGGAAAAGTATAATAAATGATTTTTTAGATAGGAAAACTCAGTTGATAAATTTGAAACGAGTGAAAAATATTAGAATTGGAAGGCATTCAAAAATTTGTATATAGATGTGTGAGGTTATATTACTTTTCTTATTTACCTTTTAGTCATGAAATTTCACGTTACATGTATTTACAAAAATCTGTTTATGGTTTGAATTGATTAAACAAAATAACTACTGGGAAAGAAAGATTTCGACTTTATACAAATAAATGTGGGAATCTTCCAAAGAAAGGAAGAAAACAAATCAATTTCAAAAACAAACTCTTTACAAAGGTGTGTGTAAAGTGGGTATTTTTGAAAAGGATTGCTTTCTGTTTTCTTTGGAAGGTTCCCACATTTTGTTTTTGTGAAGCCAACATATTTTTCCCCAAAAATTAATCTCGTAATGAAATACCCCTTCAGAATAAGAAAATATTAACAATTCACATATTTACAATCACAATTCAATGCATCAAAACACAAAATAAATTCTACATAGTATATTTTTATTATTCTTTCGGAAGTATATAGCAAAATATATGTACAGACCCACAGGATTTAGGGCCTATATGACCCATTGTACATCCTCCCGAGGAGTTGTCGTCCTAGGCCATCGTCCATCCTGTCCTTTCTAGTAATGTGGACAGGTCACTAGGAGACATCTCCTTTATATTGCCAGGTGTAGGCCAAGACTCGCCGAACACACACTCTCTTATTGACGATAACTTCGGACACTGGCATAGGACATGCCTGACAGTTTCATCTTCCTGTTCACACATCCTGCATATAGGTGTGTCCATTAGCCCCATATTATGGAGGTGTTTCCTTAGTTGACATTGGCCAGTCAGAAATCCCACTGTTAAGCGTAGATCTTTCCTTGTTATTGCCAGATATTTCTTCGGCGCTAGCTTCCCAACGTCGCCCAGGGTGGTCCTGGGAATATTGCATCCTTTGATTTCATCCCATCTCGTTAGGGATTGAGCATGGGTGTGATGTTTGGCTAGTTCCACAATTGTCGAAGTCATCAGGCCGTAGGTGTCACTGTGTCCTAAAATTCTTAGTCCAGCCGTTTCTTTGGCTGAAGAGTCGGCAATGCGATTACTTTTACTCCTGTCGTGCAGGATAATGTTATTATTATCTAAATCTTGGTGGCATTCTAGCCCTGAGATAACACGTCTGTTCAAGGCTAATAGAGCTTGTCTACTATCAGTGCAGATTGTTATGTTTTTGCCAGAAATTTCTTTCTTGGTTAATTATTTTGTGGCGATTGAGATACCAGCCAGTTCTGTTTCAACCATGCTGGTATTTTTCCCATTCCCCACTTAATCCTCAGGCTTAGTGATCTAGAGTAAACTCCACATCCTGAGCATTCTTAGGACTTTGAGGCGTCTGTATGAATGCCTATTGCATTTGTAGCATCTGACTCAGTGTTCTGTTTCATTTGTATTTTGTAGGGTTTATTAAACACAAACCTGGATTCAATTGCATCAATGGCTGCCTGCAGCAGAGGTTGCGCAGTAAGCGCTTCTCGCCATAGGCTCAGCCTTAATCGACCCATTCCTACTTTGAGGTTTACACCAGTCGTGCGCAGGTGTAACATGGCCAATAACGCAACCTCCTTAACGTACCAGTTCAGATGGGAATATATGTGGTTAATTTTTCTATAAACTATAGTCAGTTCTTTGCATAGATTTCAAAATAAAATTTTTTGTGAAGGGTTCACTTGTAGTAGGTTATAAGATTGTTTTTATAAGAATAATTACCTGATTCTCTATTTACTCT
This sequence comes from Leptinotarsa texana, assembly GCA_015342105.1. NCBI lineage: Eukaryota > Metazoa > Arthropoda > Insecta > Coleoptera > Chrysomelidae > Leptinotarsa > Leptinotarsa texana. Next base: position 11,198 of record WOGN01002698.1, read on the forward strand.
TAAAAATTCAAATATCTCAGCAGACTTCATAATTCTGCTTTGCACAGAAGTAGAGTTTATTCTTGTACTTTTTATTGAAGATACAATTTTCAACTACCATTCATTACTCAATTCACATTATACAATATTCAAAATTTGGTGAATAGAAAGAAAGTTTCCATGAGATTTTGATGGTTTATCACGATTGCATCAAATGCATTTGAGTTCGATTGAAATGCAAACGTTTTATTAAATTTTTTGAGAAAGTTTTTGGCTTTCTAGTACTCCATCTATACAAAAATTATTGTTAAATAGTTTGACATATGCAAAGAAATACATTTATGGAATCAATCAGCATTGAAAATATTGTAATCCTGGTATTAATTTCTCAATTGTATTTTGAAGTATCATGTCTATAGTGTTTTATTATATTCAAAAACATAATTCTATTTTTTATATTCAGGAAACTGACTGAAAAATGTTGTGATTGCGGCTCCCATTTAGGTAGACAGCCAAGTCATAATTGAATATTTAAAAATGGGTGAGTTTCACGGAACCCGGCATTTGAGAATTTAATTTATATACTTTCAAGATGTGGATTGGAGGAAACGTTGACATAAATGTAGAAAATTAACAAAATGGAAGATCTGGTTCATTTTTCATCAAACATTTTCAAGGGACAGCTTTTATGTTAACTTCCGATTATATCATGTTAATGCTGAAGATGCACTGAAAATTTGAAACCTCAACAAACATAATAGGTCTCATCTGATACATAAAACTACTGATGGAACATTGGAATATTTCATGTGAGGAATGTCATCTTAGAAACCTCAAATGAATTTTTAGAATTTGATTACACTGCATACTTCTGCTATACCCTTTTGAATGAAAAATAATTTATGTTTTTTATTTATTTTTAATTTTCGAAAATTGTAAGTTCACAGTTGGCTAACTCTTAGGTTAAGTTTTTTTAAACGAATACTTTACTTGATAATTCATTTTTATGTTTCTAGGGTTGCATAATAAATTTTTGTGAAGAAGGGATTTAAGGTGGAATGAACTGGAAAGTTTATTCAATGGTCACATCATTATATGGTACAATTAGATTTAGAGTTATCACAACCCTGTAATTTAATTTGACATCTGCATACCAAAGTTAGTATTCTATTTATATTATTTATTCATTAGTAATAAAGATGTTATTGAAGGATTCAACAGAAGTTTAATTATTTTAAAATTTTCAAAAATGCTTTTAATTTCTAGGTCATATACAGCATCAACCCAATTGTACATCACAAATGAACATATGTTTATATGTTCATGCCTAAGGACTTAGGCAATTTTTTTCATATTCAGAGTGAATTTGATGAATCAAATTATCACTCATAGAATCGTAAATTCCCCACTGGTATGCCGTCTGATATAAATTTTTGACACTGCATCTAATCATTACCACTTGCAGACACTCTTTGTGTAGTAGACAAAGTCTTCAGAAAATGATGCCACCTGAAATTTCTCATGTGATAAAAATGCATAACTGTCATTATGACTCATCGAAGAACCATTTATCGGTAATCAAACTCTGGTTAGGAGGTCACAAAATGTTAGGGTGGAAAACATAACATAGACAACTTGTCATGTTTTATGTGAATGGAAAACAGGAAACAATTCATAGACATTTGTATGAAAGAAAATGTCTATACACTGGTGTAGCGACTCATTTCTTGTAAAATTTTCATGCAAATCTGTCGACAGATATTGCTCCCTTGCTTTTTTGATTGATGACTTGTTTATTTTGTTGAAATTCATGTTCACTGAGGATACACTAAAAAAACACACTTTTGCCTATTTTCCACGCTATTTCTTTATTGTGACTAGTTTCGGCTATTACACCATTTTCAAAACTAACAGATTACCTGAATGAATGAATCATGTTTATTTACATTTTTTTGGGGTTAGTAATTTACATTTTGTGTTTTATTATTTGTTAAGACCCTGCCATAGGCTCGTGCCTCTTAAGGGTATTGATTACCTTTAAATCTGAGTAATTTATACCTAAGTTGCCTATCCTATCATAAATAATTTGGTACCTACATTTTGTATACCTGTAATATCCATGAACATAACAAAACAAAGCTTTTCATATAATGTAGGTTTTGGGAACTGGATTATAGATTCAGGAGAGGACTATTATTTAGATCAAGTTGTTAGTTGAGGACAATAGAATTGGGATTTTTCTTTGACTTGTTTATTTCCATAGATTCCAACAGATTCATCATTTTCCCTTTTTCGCATGTATGAAGAATCTTTAAATTATCTTTATCTATTTTATGTTTCGAATTTTGAAGATGTTCGTACATTAATGATTTTTTATCCGAAAAGACATGTTCATGGTAACTTGTATCAAAATTTCTACCAATTTGGCCTGTATATATGGCGGGGCATTCACCCCTTTCTAGTCGATATATACCAGATTTTTTCCCTTTGTCTAATTTTGGTTTGGCGTTGAATAATCTGTTTCCTAAATTTCCTTTGGATGTGTAGGATGTTTGTAGATTGAATTTTGAGATGAAATTTTTAATATTTTCGGAGATTTTACCGGCGTAATTGATACTAATATATTTGTGTTCTGGTCTTGAGGAAATTGAATATAGTTCTTTCATTATTGATTTTTGTTGATATTTCATTATAATGTTGTTAACTAGAGTAGATAAAACTGTGTTTTATCTTCCTCTTTGAAGATGATCACTTGGTGATCGAAACACGTCTCGAGGTGTTGAAAATAACGATTTTGTGTTGGGGAAAAACTCCAGTAATATTCTTTACGAGTATAATGCTAAATTTAGCATTGCCTATACTACAACAATTTCTCAATGAATTACCAACTAATATAAATATTCATCATTGATTTCCAAATTCAATTGCTGTCGCTTCTGACCCATCAATTTGAAGGATTTCGTGTTGTAGTAAAAAAAATCTGTTTTTCTGTTTACCAGCTGTCGCGCCCCTACGAACGACAACCCTCAGAAGTCGAATCTGGTGGGAGCTAAGGATTAACGAGTTCTTACCTTATAACGTATGATTCCCAAAATATTGATGCCGTTTTCGAATCAATTATTATAGATCGTGAAGTCAAATATCTTGAGCTAGTATCTATAAAATATAGCATCATAATATAATATTTCACTTGAAATCAAATTGAATTTGTTGCTTGGCGGTTTGGGTTAATAAGGCTTTTTTTAATTATCTATAAAATGTTTCGATTCTGATTAATTTTGAAATATTTGCGTTGAGTAATATAAAAAACGACAAATACAAACGATTTTTAACGTTTTTGATTCCTTCTTCAACTTGTACTGAAAATGAAAGGAAACAAGACAATTATATAAAATACTATAATATCAACATAATTGTGAACAGTTCTACAGTTCAACATAAAATACCACTCATCATGGAAAAACATCCATACATGTACACTTCATTCATTGTTTCTCGAATAACTTTATTTAAAAATCACTTGAGTGTTTAACACTTTTAGATAAATTGATTATTGCTTTAGAAACTCCCTGCTTCATGTGATTATGTTCCCAGTTTGGTCAGTAGAAGGATGAAGAGAAGTAGCAGCAACCTCAAACCTGAAAAAAGACAAGTAATTTATGGTTCTAATAATCAGGGGTGAAAAAATGTTTTCAATTTGGTGTTGGTTTTTTGGGAGAAAACGACATCGAATATTTTGGTTATTAGCCTCGTCCTCTGGAAAGGCTTCAAGATGAAATGTAGAGATTCAAAAGGGTTCCTGAATTTCTAAGCCACTTAATTTGAAGTTTCGTTCTAAATCTACCAGAATCACATAATCTACAGGGTATTTTCCAATTGCGGCAAAAAAAAGGAAGATCAAATCATAAAAATTTCTGTATCTATTTGCTTTTTATCTGAAATCAATATTTACTCTTCACTCGTCTGATTCATAAATTGTATAAACTCTAGGCATATTTTCTGGATGATCATTAAGAAGTATAAAACACAAGCATCCTATGTTTAGTTTGTATTCTGATTGATCGAAGGAACACAATGATTGTTAGGTACTTGTATTCGCAAATGAATGATATATGTACTAAATGTAATAACTCCTAACAGACATGTATTGTGTGATATTCTATTCAGATGAATAAACGACTTTGAAATTTGATTTGAATAATAATAAAATCTGGCTACCTGCACTTATTTCTCTCATATCAGGGCATTTATATGAACTAATAAAAAGCAAGCCACTCACATCAACAATAAAAAATTTAGAGATCCAAACCAAGTCTTTATCTGTTTCGGGGACAAACCAGAAAACTTCGTCCATTGCCTCATTACCTTTGATAATATCTACCGCAGTTGTATGTGAAATGTCAGGCAAGAAACTTGCAGAGTACGGCAAACAAACCCGAAAATAGATGTCACAGTTGTATTCGTTCGTGAAAGTTTACACTCTTTCATAAAAAAGTTCGAATAGACAGTCTGTGGTTTTTGTAACATTTCAGAGTAAGATTTTAATTAAACAGTTTACAAAACCGCAACAAGTCTTTCAATAAACAATAAATTCTGTTCATATTCAACACGCCTGATTTGTTTCATCAACGATTAATAATAATAATAATGTTTGTTCACAGTAAGCAACTCAATAAATTAGGATAAGTGGTGAATAATCACGGAAAAAACACAGAAGTAGCTGCAAAAGCTACTTGTATATGTGTATATGAAGGCAGTAACAAAATAAATTCAATATAAGAGTACAATTGACATAATTGATAAAAAAATGTAATATCTAACATTTAAGTATATTTGTATCAAAACAACTACGATACTATTAATCACATTCTAATTCCAAAGTTTTTTACCAAATCAGTTATATTTAAGTCACAATCCGGTTAATATAGACACAGATAGGTACTTGTAATTAGTTGTAATAGGTGTAATTCATTTTTTTCTTATAGTCTTCGCTTGAAAATTGTATTGATTATTGGTCTATTACTGACAATCCACTTTTTTATTTTTTTTGAATAACTCATCAACAGATATATTCAAACTATATATTCTTGGAGCAAGGTAATTTGCACTTCGTTGACCTATACATTTTTCACTTCTGGGAAAG
>WOGN01002699.1:0-16319 GCA_015342105.1 Leptinotarsa texana
CCTGTCTAGTTGAACGACTGGGGACATGTAAAGATATTTTGGAGAGAAGCTTGGGACTGATACTCAGTAGTGAGAGGACCAAACTGTGGAACAATAATCGAGACGAGATCTAACCAGGGAAAAATAAAGAGATTTAATACTAGTGATGTTGGTGAAATCATGAGTGGTTCTCTTTATAAAGCCAAGTGGCTTCATAGATTTTTGAATTACAGCGGAAATGTGTGATTTATAACTAAGTGTGGAGTCTAGGATCACACCTAGATCTTTGGTTTCAGTAACAGAATGTAAGGTCCGATTATCTATGCTACATTAAAAAGTGATTGGGTTATGTGTTCGATGAAAGCGAAGAATTTGGCACTTGGATGCATTCAAACACATACCATTTTGCGAACACCAGTTGGATAGGCAATCTATATCGTTTTGTATCAGCTTCACTTTTAATTATTTTGAAACATTTTAAATCGTCGGCAAATAGCAAAGCTTCGCTTTCATGGAAACAACTGATTAGATTGTTGATGAAAAGGTTAAACAACAGTGGTTCCAAATGTGAACCTTGTGGAACACCCGGCAAATAGCAAAGCTTCGCTTTCATGGAAACAACTGATTAGATCGTTGATGAAAAGGTTAAACAACAGTGGTTCCAAATGTGAACCTTGTGGAACACCCGATGTTTTGTGGAAAAACAATTATTGGATTTTGGCCGGCACAAGGGGCTGAGGGGAATACTTTGAGGAAACGAAATAGAAATTGATGAATAAATATATATTTTTTGAGAAGAGAAAATTTCACCTTAATTTTGAACAGACCCTATATATAAAAAAAACCTTTATTCGCTGAGCGAGCCCTTGAAACAAAATTTTTCGAACAATCATGATCAAAATATCACTAAATATAGGATTTTGTCGCATGAACGTATGTAAGACTTTAGATTATTAAAATAAACAATTTGATATTTTATAACGCAAAAATTGTATAAAATCAAATCTAAAACTATGTTACACCTTCCAAGTTTCATTTTTTGAAGACTGACATTGACTCTTCCTTTAGTCTTTTTGTTTAAACAGTACTGTTACAATAATATCTCGTTCAATTTTCAGAATAAAAAGCTAGGCTCGTTTATTTCATGATACAAAATAGAAAATAAAGAAAGTTATTGAGTAGCGAGGCCTGGGGAAACACAACTTACTTTCTCCATCTTGTCACCATCACAGTATCTCCTACATTTAATTTTATCCTGGTCTCATCAGTGAAAGGATAACTTAGACAAACTCTTATACCATGAGTTATTGGAAACCAATAACCAGACGCAGGTCTGATAATATTGTATACTCTTGTTTTCAGTCTTTTCTCATTCTTCTGGTGAATCTGCTCCAACTGAAAATTTAAATGTATACCTTACTTTTCCTACATGAAGAGCCAGTATTAATAGTTTTGGAAATCGGTTACTCACAGTGAAGGAAAACTGGTCACAATCTGGAACAACAGGCCAATGAATTCCATCTCCCACAGGATGACAACTGAAATTGATGACCTGGCGAAAATTTTCCCAAAAACCTAAATCATATGGAAATACAAATTTCTCTCCTGTATTTCTCCTTCTGAAAGTAGCTTTTTCAATAATCCAGTCCTCAATACCTGTTCTGTTCTTTAGAATTGCTCTGAGCTAGAAAAGAAAATTGAAACGACTAAATTTTGATAATGAATCATTCAAAGAGTTCTCAATATTCAAGATTTATAGTCTATACGAAGTCAATTCTAATGGTATAATAACTAAATATATTGTAACAAAATTTCATACAGTATGTTTTGTAGCTGAAATTCAGGATATCTTCTTTGAGATTTTCCTTTAGAGTAGAAGCAGATAATTTACGATACACTGAGGGCATATTCATCATTTCTTTCATTGTAAAGTGGTACATGTTGAATGAATGAATAAAACAATGGATAAATACCTGAAAATACAGTAGCATTCCCACAGCAGCCACGACTCCTATAGCAAAGCCCAATGCGAAAACGCACAGGATCATCCCATACAAACCCAATTCGATAATGGGTTCCTGTCCCAGGTAAATATAATGCATCCTGTGAATGGACCTGTAGAGAGAAGAGCACAGAATCACAGAAGCTTGTGAGCAGCCCAATGATGCAAACGTTAAGAAAAATGTGAAGTGGGCGTGATTGCCCCATCCAACACAGTTGTTGATCCATGGGCAATGATGATCCATTTTTAGGATGCAACGACCACCTGCAGAAAAATATAAATTTTGTGATAGCGGCAAAGACTATAATAATATTACAACTGTTTGGTCAATAAAAATATAAATGAACACTGATAACTGCAAAAAAATAGACAGAAAGTAGAAAACCTGACATTCTTCATTTAGCAGGGCAAGATACACTTTGTGTGGTTGAAGGAAGGTTCTTTTCAGAAATCTTTTGGTCAAGGTACAAAAATACAAAAGTTTTAGTAAAAAAGTTTTCAGAATGTTGAATAATGGGAATATTATGAATTAATTACACTTAATATATGTAAGAGATTTTATTGTATTCATCTTATTTTAATACTACTTACATTTTCTGCAGTGATGAGATCTAGGAGCTTTATATCCATGGCAAACTCCACAAAATTGTAAGTAATTACAGTATTCCTCTTTTTCCTAAAAAAGTTTTTTCATTTTTATATACACTGTTTAAAATATTGGTATTTGCTTACAAATTGATTTTATTATTATTTTTGATTGCTGTATTAACTTTTGATCATACTAATACTTTTACAAGTTGACCTCTATTGCATTTTTTTTTATTCTTCTGATATTTCTACTTGAGAAATCACTATCATGATGGTGAAGTGAGTAATTTGAATAAAAGTGATAACTTTCTATTCTCCCATGAAGATATTTGGCAGAAATGATATTTTGGTTTGATATATGAGAAGTATTTCTCCGAAACAGTTTGCAGGAGATCACTCGATCAGAGAGTTTCTCTGGACAAAAGTCTGTCATGATGTAATCCAATACCAGCCATGTAATGTATTTGAACATTATATGATAATTAACTTGGGAAGCACTTTATTTACAAAACCACATTCACTAGGTAATAGCTTTTGCAGGTGTGTTCAATATTTCTAGTAAAATTTTCGATAGTTTCATATTAATTTCTTTCAGCATGATACGTACGGGCATCCATTTAAGGGGTAAGTAACCTGGGCCATGGTACATAGATGACAAAAAATTATAGAGAGTGAGTCCTGATAAAGATACGAATATAATTGAATTCAACTGCCCCCCAAATGTATTCCTGGGCCACCACATATTCGAGCAGTGAAGAGTCATTGCTGTTATCAATTTGATGATTCCTGGAAGACAGACATATGAGCATATACCCTATGAAGACACTGTTGATATTGGGCTAACCCAGAGCAGTTATGGGGCCCCAGTGGCAAATCCTCGCGAACGGTGAATAACACATTGTGCTAATGGAGTTACTATTCTACTTAATATGATCCCATATTTTTGTACTTTAGTTTCCATGCATTTAAGAAAATATCAAAGCCCAGTAAAATAATAACAATAACCTCCAAACCACATATTGACACCTAAGATTGACACTTCTAACACAGGACCATAGGACACAAAATATTTTTTTATTATTCTATGATATTGACACTGACTACACAGAAGATCATAGAGATAACGATCCGTTCTGAACAATTTTCTGTTTTCGAAATCCGATTGATTTTACTCCTATCATGTTGTTATTTATTGTAGAAACATTTGTTTACATCGTTCTGTTTCAGATTTTGAAATATTTTGGTTTTTTTTTACAGCCAACTTACTGATTTCATTTGGCATAACTCGAGTGTAAACTTACCTATGAGAGTAACAGCGATAGATATTATGATTACCTTAAATCTTGAAGCATAGACTATTCAAATTCACCCAATAAATCCGTCGAATACTCAGAAGTTGAAATTCGTGTTCAACGGAGATAAAACTCCTGAACATATTGGTTTCCGCAGCCAACAATCCGAGAGGTCCGGGTTGAACCGTAACTACGTTTGACTATAAACATTAACATGAACGGAAATTAATTTTTCATACTCAATTAGTACATCAAACTTTCCTAATCGAATTGAAATAAATTTCACGTAGCCACATAAATATATATATATATGAAAGTGCTCAATTTATTTTATTGACCGTATAATAAAAACCCAAAAAGGTGTTTTTCTCAAAATACTCTCTTTTGACTAAATGAAATTCCACTGGTTAGGGTTGAAATATCTTAATTGTATGCATGATTTTATACAGTCCACTCTAGTGTTAAATCAGATATGTTTCTATCAGTGATAAACGTAACTGACGAGGTACTGAAGTCTAGTTCTTTCACACAAAACTTCTGGAAGTTCACCTGGAGATTGAGATAACTTTTAATGAAACAAATTTTATATGGCTTTTCTCTTTCTCAATTTGAATAGGAAGGTGAAAGTTATGTAATTCAATATACATAAGTGGTACATGTGGTGGTTGTAAAATGAAAATCAAATACCTTCAAAATAGTTTTATTCAACACCGAAGTATCCACATATACAAAAGCTATAATATATATCATTTATAAATTCACTCTTCATAAAATCTGTTAATAAAAGTAATTTTAGGCTCAACACGAATATGTTCTAATTGGTTCCTATTTGATAATTTAGAGTTGCAACAACAATAGATTAATACTGGTTCTTTATAATATTCCTCAGTCTTGTGGGTGACCGAAAATGTCATTTTTAAGTCTTCAAATACAGGTATTTGAAACACACTTATTCGAGCTAGAAATGAATCTGGCAAAATAATTGAAGAATTCTCAGAGATGTAAAAAAAAACACCTATTCATTATTTAATTTGTAAGAGGTCGGAAGCTAAGGGGATATTGGAAAAATCTCATATAGAGAGGCAGTGACTTATTTTTCAAACTCACTCTTTAACTCATGTCTTTGCTTATTCCAAAATGAATCATTCCACCAAACAGATCTTTAAGAAGACTAGCAACTAACACTTGCAACAGTCACCCTAGTGGCAATAATTATTATTATCAACATGCACATTTTTGGTTAGGCGGAGCATTCAAGTCAGGATCATTGGGATCTCTTGGTCTTCCTCTTCTACCGGGAAGCATTGCTTTATCCACTGCAGTCTCCATCCTCAACATCACTCTCTCCAAAAGAGTTTCCACAGCTCTGTTAATATTTTGTCCAGTGGCAGCACTTGTTTCTAAATATGGAAGACTGAAATTCGGAACAAATCATTCATTTATGGAAAAACTTCATCACATTAGAATTGGATATACAGTGAATTCCACTTGAAATGAGCTAGTCCGAATAAGTCGTGTCTTGCCAGTTTTCCTGGCAAGACACGTCTCTCACCTCCCCGTTGGTTCTTACTGGACAATAAAATGTACTTTTAGACTTGCTTTTATAAGCATAATTGAGTACTTGTGCTTATAAAATATTTGTAGCAATTTTTAACAAAACTGTTATATTAGAAGACAAAAATGTTATTTATTGACTGAGAAGAGTTTATTTATATTAAATAACTCAAAGACAACCCATTTTCCTTGTTTTTGTTTTTTTACTGGTCAGTTTTATACGTATAATTTTCGGCAAATCACAATTTTTGTTTGCATTTATGCAAATATTACGTATTTTGCTTTAAATAGGTGCATACCCCAAAAAATGTTTGCGACTCCGGCGGGCTTTTTTGTGTGTATATAATCTTTATGACTTTAGCCTCCCTTGTTCTCCAATGCACGAGCCGTCACTGTTTGAACTCCTTTTCAAATAGGAAAAATATATAAAACCTAAGCTGACAGTCACAATGTCAGAATAATTTCAACATAAACATCAACAACTTCAGTAGTAACTAGATGATGAAATTAAACAACATTTTTTCCAATATTACTTCTTATTTCTATTACTTTCATTACTATCATTCAATAGTGCTGCTCAATTTGAACATTTCAATTAGTAAAATTCTGAATTGAGCTTGACCTTCTAGTTTGGAATTGAATAATAATTTCAAGAGTATTTTATCTTTTTCTGACATTGCTTATCACCTTAATGTCAAAAACGTTTAAAAAAGTTAGATACAGAAATAAAGACCTTTCAAGGAGTTGATTTCTATGTGAAAATGTGACCGCTGAAAACTAAAGTTGACGTATAAGAAAATGAATTTTTTGAAATGAAATCACAAAATATTCATTTCTCCCAATTACAAGAAAGGAAGAAGAAATATACCCACATCTGCATGCAAGTAGAATTTGAAGAACTGCCAAATACTAATGAATTTATGAAGCCTTATTCTTCACCGGTAAAATACCATTTATTGCTTGATATAGAGTTTTCAAACCTATCTTAAAACCTATCTCACAGGAGTTTGGTACCTACAGGGAAGACTTCTGCACAATTTTTAGACTGAATGCATGAAATTAACGTAATTATCAGCTAGTACAACTAACAAAAAAACTGGAAATTAATTATGCAAATCAAAACCTGCCAACATAAAAACCACTTACTCAAGTTCACACAAATACGAGAAATACAAAACAGAACTTGCCCATGTTTTTCAGCTAATTCTCTTGCTCTCCATTCGGTTATTACTCTTTTATCTTCCAAATCTGCTTTGTTTCCACACAATACTACATCAGGAGAATCACAATATGCGTGCAACTGAAAAGAAAAACATTCAGTAGAGAGTAATTTTTATGCCTTAAAAATTACTTGCAAGCTGAAAGAAATGTGCAAAATAAATAACAAAATAAATAACAAAATCAGACAGGAAAACCAACATGCTTCACAAACTTTCCTAGAGTACGACTAGTTTTCCTTTCTGAAAAAAAGCACAAAACTGGTGCAAGGAATAATGTCAATAATTTGAACACGAGCAACAAAATAAAAATGTGAGGCGAAGCAAAATTAAAATGAAGCATAGTCCATTTACACTAATCATACCCTCAGCTGCTCTATCCAGTTACGAATTTCTAAAAATGATTGCTCGTTGGTAAGATCAAAGAGAAGTAAAAACCCCATGGCATCTCTATAGAATGCAGTTGTTAGGCTGCGGAATCTATTAAAAAAAACATAGTTCAAAATAGAATTGGTTGATATGCAACACGCAGTATTGCTTCATTTATTGATATTCAACTTCATTTCATACTTTCACTAGCAGCTAAAAGTCTTACAAAATAAAAATTTGTATTCTTGGTGTGAGAGAAGGTAATAAAGAATTAGAATTTATGTCTAAGTTGAACTCCTTAACATATTTGCTGTATATTCTGAAATCGATAATGAATGTGAATCAGATTCAAAATTTAAACTTATTGTGATATTTTCACTAAACAGTTTTCCAAAAATGCAACACGTGCTTCGCTATACAGAATCTTCTTCAGGCATGTCTATATTGTATAGACACCTCTGAAGAAGCTTTTGTGTATATAAGTATTACCTTTCTTGTCCGGCAGTGTCCCAAAGTTGTAAGTGGATCCTATGGTTTCTGCCTTTAGACTGATAAATCTATGAAATACATATATATAATTCCAGCTGCTTTGATACACAGAGAACACTCACCATTCTTTTCTCTCTGAAATCTATTCCTACAGTAGATATGAATCGTGAGTTGAACATTCCGTCAGTGTATTGATACAGAAAGCTTGTTTTTCCAACTCCCGAATCTCCCAGAGCCAGAAATTTTATTAAATAGTCATAATCCATTTCCTATAATATAAATTCACTAACCTGTTGACTCAGAAAAGGTTTTTACAACCTGTTGAGCAGAAATCATATATCATTAATGTACAATTGACGAACCACCTGTAAATCCATATACATGAACTTAACAACAGTTGTAAAGGAACGGTCGATGTTTAGATAACCCCAAATCAGTCGTCACTGCCAACTGTCAGAAGTGACAACTCTCAGTGGCTGCGTTTTTTTCACAGAACTCATAATTATTTCTTATGTCTATATTTATGAGTTCTGTGTTATTTGTGCTACGGTTCCGATTCTTATTCCCTATTCCATTTGCTAATTTTTGTTTTGCCTCAATCAACGGAATCTTTGGAATGAAGTAAAGAGTAACGTGATATTGAATACCATTTGTCTATTTACTTGCTATCAATACTGATAGTGCCTTTTTGGCACGCTGTCACTTTTTATCGATACAACATATCATTTGCATTCATCTGAGCACATCTTAGTTTTTCCTTCGTTGATAAATTCAGCATCCTTTCCTTATCTATTATCAACCGAAGATATAACTTAGTAGGTACTTTTTTGGCCTGCAACAATCTTTGTTTTTTTTTTCTACCCCTCACCGATGTCATCTGATTCTTACTCACGCACACACATTTATGCAGATGATTTTGATACAAAAGCAGTGCAGTTACCTCTTCCGATGAAAGTTGATAAAGCGAAATGAAAAGAAACTTCCAATATTTCGTCTTTTTTTTGTATTTCTCGTATATCTCCGGAACCATGAAAGCTAGCAATGTATTTGTTTTCACATCACATTATCCGAAAATGATTTCATTTGCTTCTCTGAACGCTAATCTATGAATATTAATGATTAAAGCGGATACAATTCGAACTACCTAATTTTTTTTTTGGTTGTCAACGGTATCGATTGCTTTGGTCATTAGTCTCGTGTTCTGGGTAGGCAATGTTTATAACTCCCTAAGCCACCTAGGGAGCATATGACAATTTGCAGTCCATTAGTGGTGTAATGGTTCAGAATCATTTCAACTTCTGATATTGTGCTCCATGAGTGCTCACAGCTCGAACTACTTGAATAAAAATTTAAACTATGACTACTAACGAACTGTTGATAACAAAAGACAACCGACACCTTGATCATGTAGAAATATTGTATTTTGACATATTGTATTTCTCTGACTTTGAATCATTTTTATTTCGTGAAAAATGAAAAATATCATCATATTCATCCGTTTTTAAATACATGCCAGTGAAATTTATAATAAATGACGTGTAATCTCATTTTCCATATAAATATGTCACTAATGACAAAGGTTAATGTCACGGATTTTTGTCACTAGAGAGGGAACCGATAGTTTTGTTGTGGACGTACAGTATTTTTAATATTACTTGAAAGTGTTTGTATAAGTCGGTACAATTTAATTTAGTCTAAACGAAATGAAACAACATTCTGCAGATGAAAATATTTATTGAAACTGTCAACGAATGAAACACACATAATAGCAACTGGTTTGAAAATTCGATGTAATTTATATACATTAAAAAAATATGTACAACTCAAGAGTTAACAATTGTTCAAATATCAAATCAGATTCAAAATGTAGATATATATTACCTAATATATTTAATTTTAATGTGTAGAATGGTGCATTTCAAAAGGCGTATCAAAGCCAAGGTACTACCATGGTTGGCTCTATTTATACTTGTAAATTTGTTATATGAGGTCACTTTAAAGCTGCAGGTAGCACTTAGAATTAATTTCTAGGCTTGCTGAGGCTATACATGATATGTTTCATTCCAATGTTCAACTCAAAATAACTCAATCTCAAATATTCACTCTACGGCTTTTCACAAAAAAAGCACGAAAAATATCCCCTTTAATTTCTGATGGAATTACCCTGTCACGATTTGTTTATTGTTTAATTTCATGAATTTGATAAACAATTAATACAATGATGAGACATGTCTTTGAAATTTAAGTATGACAAAAACCTCAACAATACTGAAGTTATTATTTTATTCTTACTTCATTGTTATGAGAATGCTACACACTTCCAAACCGTTTTTTCTATACCATTTTTGTGTGAAAGTTTTTTCGGGATTTTTGACCGTGGTCTGCAGGATTCATGTCTGACGTCTGCACAAAAACTCTACCCACCAGCCACAACAAAAGAGAGGGCACGACTAATTTGTGAACATGAAAGTTTTCCTGAGGAACTCAATCACTTAAAATGAGAATGCTCCCAACAAAGAAGGGGCACTCAAATTATCTCATTTTAAAATACAGTAATACTCGGTGAAACTCAAAAACACAGGAATAATTCGAATAGAAAAGAAAAGGCAATGGACATTAATAAGATCTGGCTACCTGTTCTTAACAGTACAAAACAAGGATAGACAGAAATCAATTCACCAATATAAAACCAGAGTAAAATACCAGATGTTTATCGATGTCGAACGTGTTTATTGTTGTGTCAATTCTTAGCAATTTCAAGAAGTCTATGAACGCAGAAACAGTTGCATGTACTGAAGAGCTATCACTGAGGACGGAGTGAGTCAAATTTACATGGGCAAGAGATACGGAGGTTCATTCAATACAGTGCAACTTGTCTTTGGCCATTTTATAGAGACGGGACCATACATTCGCATCCTGAAACAGGTCCTCAGAGAAAAACTACTCATCATGGTAACCCTTTTATAGTATCTTCATTGCTGAGAAATTGTCAATCAACCGCTGCAGATATTTGAAACCATTTTTAACATGGCATAACCGTTAGAAGACGGTTTAATGTGAACGTTTTTCTAGGAAAAATTGTCTAGATTTCATCAAAGTTTCTTGAATGGTCGCCTGAGACTCTGAAGAAAAAATTATAAAATGAGCCAAATGCACTTTAACCCCAGGTTGGTATCATTTCACAGGCGTGGAGTCTCTGACCGCTGAGAGATGTATAAATGAGTAAATGCAATATTTTACATTTACATTTTTTGAAGTGGATTTCACAGTGATAACTGCCTCATGCCGGCCGCATTGTCATGGAACTCTTAAATGAAGAGGGCGTAGCTAGCGCACAGCCCCGATTCACATCCCATCGAGTGTGTTTCAGACGGTCTTAGTAGAAGTATTTAAAGCCGGGTTCCCAGCTCCTCTTACCTTAAATGAGCTCAGATCAGGTGTTTTAAATGAATGGGATTTGACTTCGCGAAATGAAGTTTCAAACTAGATCAACAAGTATGCCCAGTAGGACGAATGCCCATATATAGGCTCGGGGAGGTGAAACGAGATATTAGTTAGACCAAGAAAGTAATTTCCATTGGTTTATTTCCTGTTATTGTTTTTTTGTTTCTGAAGATATCTGGATAGGTTCCAATTTACTTTCTTTTGGAATAATTCGGAAGCTCGTATATTTCTCCCTAGATAGATCACTTTCGAAATAATTTCCTCTCCAAGGCACACCATGAAACATGAAATCCTCCACCAGACCGACTGATTATCGATAAAAATCCCAATTGGAAAAAAAAATCGGCAATTTCACTAGATATTGGACGGGTGTTTGTTTTTCCTGCTGCTTGTGAGTATATACGAGTGTATATTAATTTTTGAATTCTTCGATATTATTTATTCTACATTCACGGCTCTGTATATTTTGAAAATTTTTATCAACGGATACTCCTCAAATATGGGCGACTTATCATGTATAACAAAAGCAACCCAGAGTTAGATATAATGATCAAGACGAAAATTTGCGCAGGATATATACATTAGATAAGTGATATATACAAATTTGGAAACCTACATTATAAATGTGCTAATATTGTAAGGAAACTTGGTTGGTTTCAGTTACACTTTCCATATTGATGGCAAGTTTTTTAGAACAAGTCATGATTATCTTCGCACAGTTCGAAAAATTAGAACGAAATAGGATTTGTTTGAATTATGTTTTGAATTGAATCTGATTGGCTCAAACATATTGAATTATTATTCCTCAACATTTTCATGTCAGCCTACAGTACCCTTCAAATTTCTTCCTAATCATTAGAGTGCAATTAGGTATTGAATTTGGCCATCAAGTCGAACCTTTTAAACTTCTATCAATATTGTCATTGATAGTTCCACATATCTCTTATGAAATATGCTGTTGTATCAATTATTATTGCTTGGATCATGCCAAATATGTAAGTGTAACTGTGAATTGGTTCTTAATATTTCACTATGATGAATAAAGGAATCTAAGTTGGATTCACTAACTCCTATGACTAGACAAAAATCAATGCAATCATCATCTTATGTAGAGATAACAATATTTTCCTTATTAAAAATTGGTTCAAAGCCGCTTCTCAGTCATAAATCACAGTTTTCCGCTCTAATCGTGCATTTTTCATGCAACGTTATAAATAATCGTTTAATGAAAAGAAGTTTCCGTACTTTTTTTACGAAAGTTATTCACTTAAAGTTCACTGCAAATAGGCTATATGAAGGTTTTTTGTTGGCGAAAAATAATTGGTTATATAGAAACACACCTACATACATCAAAACATCTGTGACGTCAGTAGAGCTGTTTATATGAGCCTGTGACGTCAGCGTGTAGTATAAATACTTCTGTGCACTTAAATTTGAAGGGTCATCAAAATTTGACGTAGCTTGACTTGTTTTCTCCATAAGCTTGGCAACCCTTGGCTTATTTTGTATTTAAGTTCTTAGTTATTATCAAATAAAATCCAAATGTGATGAATTGAACTTGAGATTAATTAAATTATGCTGCCCTCATATAATCACTTATATTATTCATATAATAAATATCTGTTTTTCTGAAAACGTTTATCTCTCTGTGTGGAAGAGTGCAGTGGTTAAGGTTTTGCCGAAAAAAAATAATATTACTGAGTTTAGAGACTTGCATGGAATCAGTATTTTACCAACATTATCAAAAGTTTTAGAAAACCCAATGGAAATACAGTTACTTGAATATCTTAAGAGAAACTCATTGATGCCAAATATAGAGTCTGGATTCAGAAAAGTCATCGTTGTACAACTGCAGTGATGACATAATGAGAGCAACGGATTAGGGTAAGTGCACGATATTGGTTTTCCTTGAATCATAAACATCTATTAACCCCATTATATGGGATTACCTCAAGTGTCCAATAATCTGGAATTGAAGGAGGAGTACCACAAGAATCAGTTTTGCGTCCATTGCTCTTTACTATTTACTCGTCAACCTTGCTAAGAAAACTTGAAACATATAATGCGCATCTTTATAAGGACGACAGTCAATTTTATTACAGCTTTTATCAAGAAGATGTCAAAGTAGCTCTCAAAATCATAGACTCTGATATTAGACACTTCATTGAATTAGCAACTTCACACTCCCTTTTCATCGGGTCAAAAATCAATTAGAGTAAAATCATCAGTTCCGTTGAAATTCACATAATAGGCAGATAGACTTCAAGTTGTTGACGCCAGAAACTTCGGCGTGTTATTTGATTCTCACATGAGGTTTAAAAACACACTAATAATCTCATTCAGCGAGCCTATGCTTCCCTCAAACTGATATTTGATAATAGGCACTACCTATCAATAGAATGGAAAAACATGTTGTGTGAGAGCTTAGTACTAGCACAAATGAATTTTGTAGATACCTACTTTTTATGGTCCGAATTTGACAAGTCACTATAAACAAAAAATTCAGAAAGTCCAGAATTCTTGTTTAAGACTTTTAGGAATGAGAAGAAGAAACAGAATGTCTCACAAGCTCTAGAAAGTTGGATGGCTAAATATGGACAATAGGAGAAAACTACATGCTGACTGCCTCTATCATAAGATTATCTTATATAAAATCCCTCCGTACTTGCATAGAAAAGTGACGTTTCGAACCGATGTTCATAACATTACCATCAGGTTCAAAGGATCTTTAACACCTCCCATTTTCACAACCCAGCTATTAAATGCTCTTTTAGTTACCAGATAGCTGAAGTATTTAATGCTATTCCTGAAAAAATTGCCACCGTTTCAGTTTAAAATTCAATTGAAATTATATTTTATTCAAAATTGATAACATACCTACTGAACTTTTCACCATTTCGCGTTTCTATCATCTTTTATCTTCTTCTATTATTTCATTTCTCTTTTAATGATTCATGGCCAATAATAGTATGCTTAGTTTTGTATCATCGTTAGTCACTTTAGCTACTTTAATACACGTGTAGATACTTTTTTAGGTTTAGTAGAAGAAATTCGTCTTTAACATAACTTTTTATATGTAGTTAGAACTTAATACTGTGCATTTTCTTATGGTTGTAGTAATAAAATCGTTTATTATTATTGTAAAGGTTGTGTAACTTTACTGTTTCTGTGAAGAGATTGAATAGAGAGATAACGATTTATAAATACTGAAGGTAGGCATAATAAAAAATTAACCTTGTTTATCAGAAAATGTGTTTAGGAAAATGTGTGTCTTACGCAGACTTGTGACGTCAATAAGTCAACAACAATTTATGAAAAAAATATGTGTATCCATATAACCTGTTTGCAACGTTATATTTTTATATTCTTGTGTTCTGAAGTTGAATCTGAAGGAAGTCACATTCTTCCTTCATTTTGAGGATTCTGAATCAAGTGAACTAAAAAGAACATTATAACTGAGGAATGACATGAAAGCTGTTTAGGGAACACAAGTCATACTATTTTTGGAGCCAGATATCATTTCTTTCTTTATCTATACACGAAATCAAATGAAGATTATTTTGGCTTTGGTAAATGATAAAAAATTATGTTTCCTAACTCTCAATCTGAATGATACCACCTTGAGGAAACTCAGGCCATCAAATTTCATTTGATTAATGTCACGAACTGATTTGACAAATGACAGAAAAGTGACATTCGTCTGCATTTGTCAATTATCTTCCTCAGTTTTTTTATTTTGAGAATTCTGAATCAAGTAACTTCATAATATTATAATTTAGAAATGCATGGGAGCTATAAAAGAAACACAATGAAATGTTGTGAATGTCTTCAACTGAAGTTTTCATATCGATATGAAGGTGTATGCATTCAGTGGCCATTGAAATTCAATAGCATTTCAACAAGTTTCGAAAAAAGTCTCATCTTCAGGAAATAATTTTGTGTAAACCAACAGAAATCCAATCGTATTGGATCTGTTTATTGAAATTGTCTTCCGTAAAAACGAAGCGGAAACTTCTTTTCTTAAACAAACAAACAATTAACTCGTACATAAATAAATTTGAAAAATATTTTTGCAGTTGATATATTTACAATGGCATTGCGATTAGGTGTTATATAATTTTATGAAAAAGAATATGTAGCTCTTACAGTATTTTAGCTGGTATTATGAAAACACCTATATGAAGAGTCAACGTAACAGTAATACAAATGTATTTCTCACAACAAATAATCTCGTCGAGTTTTTTCAATATTTTGTTAAAGTGGAATGTTGAAAGATTGCTTTCTGAAATAAAACTAACTGATCCTTATTTCTAATACACCTTTAAATCGTTTGCAAATATTCAACAATCCGTCAGGTACTGGGAAAACTATAAGAATATTAATTTTATCTCCACTTGTATGAAGGAAGTGCATACATCATTTCTTTCTTCGGATTATGTGAAAGAAAAAAGCATGAGAAGTATGCTGTAAGCAGGCAACTAGATAGGTAAAACGAGAGTCCCTCTAGTTGTTACAATTCGCTAAGAAAATTCCTCAAAGTTAGAAATGTTGTATGTGAACCTTTACTGCTTGATGCTTATAAACAGAGAAATAAATAACGATGAATATATCTTTGGTGATAATCATAAATATATCTTACATAGGAAAGTGTGGACAGATAAACTTTATAAATTATAATAACAATTACATTTCACATTTTAACAATAATCACAGAAAAGTGAGAAATTGATTACACAGGGCCAAATTCAAATTCAATAAGATTTTAATAACAGAATTCCATGACTAAGTTCGAGAACATAGTTGTATTTTTCTACTTTTGAATAAATATTTTTTAACATATATAAAATATATGTTTGGAATTTTTTTCAATATCTCAAACCGTTATTGAAGTTACATTTCATCAGCTGTCTGATGTCCCAAGGAAAATTGAATGAATCTTTCTTGAACAAAGTCATTATTATCATCATAAAATCCCGGTGAATTGTGAAATATTTTTTCTAATTATACAAAACATCCCCCAAACAGCTGAATTTTCTTGAATGTGATCCCAGAGTAGATCCACTAGAACGAATAAATGTTTTCGTGCCCTCGTAAGAAATTTCTTAATAACGGATTATAAAAAATAATACTAGTTTGAAACTTTGCCAAACTTGTGTTGCATATGAAAATGCATATGAAAATATTATATTTTTTTTCAATACTTTCTACTTTCAGTTACGTTAACTGTTGTTTTTCATCAATATAATATTTGAAAAATAATTTAACCCTTCATGCACTGACGTCACCATATGGTAACAGAGAGAAGACAGTTTTTTACCGCCAAATAAATATTGAAATTACATCTTAAAAATTTAGATGGCGCTAGGATAGTTCTCTTCATGCATC